>CAUYON010076817.1:0-31833 GCA_963573935.1 Arctocebus calabarensis
GGCACTAATGACTTCCATTTTGTTTTCTGGCCAAGTGTGACACCGTGTACAGGCTTCTGGGCGTGGACAGACAAGTCACTACAGTTTGGTTACAGGAAGAGGCCGCTGCGGTGGAAGGCCACAGATCCCCACCAACAGGAGTCTGTGTTAGAATTAATGGGGGGCTGCCTCTGTAAAAAGAATCTTGGGACCTCGAAGCAATGCTGCAAGGACTGAGCATTCTCTCGCACCAGAAAGCGTGGGCTTGGGTTGTGCTTCTTACAAGACACATGGTCTTCAGCCTTGCCACGTTTGCAAACGTCAAAAGACACAGCAGCGTTGAGCCCACATGGTCCGCGGGGACAGGATGCGTGGAACACACTGGGTGTCAACAAGAGGAGACAAGTACTGAGCCCCGTGTTCCTCTGAGTTTTCACCTTCCTGCACATGGTACTAAGTCGGACAATTATGTTTGCAAACTCATTCTAGAAAAAGTGCCACTTTTTCCCCCCTAGTGTCACTATGGTCACCTTCCAAGCACTCCCCTTGGGAAGCTCTGCACTGACGCTCGTGCCTAGTCCGCCCTTCAAAGCAATTTGAGAACTCTTTGTTTTCTGGAATGGCCACCAGAGGTGTCGTCATACTAAGCCTGACAATTAAGTCCATGAACTCGTCCTAGAAAAAGTGCTTCAAGGGGGTGAACTAGGTGCTGCGCCGGTGCCCAGCTTCCCAAAGGGGAGTACGTGGGAGGCGACTGTTCTGACGAGCAGCAGGGAGGTATGGAGCACTTTTTCTAGGATGGGTTCACGTACTTGATCGCCTGACCTCACCTGTGCACTTCCAAGGGCTAAATATCCTTAGGCATACGTGAGGCATCGTCCTCATGCACTTTCAATTTTAGTCCCTAGAAAGCAGGTGAAACCACTGCATGTTGTAATCAAAGCAGCTGCCTCCACAAGATTTTAGAAGCGTTTTATTGGTCATTATTAAATAAACACATCCCTATCCCTACTCCGTGGAGTGATGATACACGTATCTGCGTGCTAAGTGGCCAGTTCCCAAATCAATGACTCTAGCTGTCCTGGGGAGATATTCTGACACTTGGAGCGTTCGCCCTTTCACTTCTGTGTCTCCTTCCCTTTAGTACTGCGAAGACCAGGGCTCCCACCTTCCTGTGTTGGAAGGGGCCATGTGAGCAGTTCTGACCAGGCAGCATCACTTTGAACCTAAGGATGGATCAGCTGGGACACGGGTTCTCCATGGTTCTCCCCTGTCAGGATGACAAGGGGAGCTGTGTATTTCAGATGACACGTTCATGAAAATGGTGGAGTCTTCACAGCCCAAATCCCCAAGGCAGGATTTGGTGCAGAACCCCTGACAAGCCACCCCTCAGTGTGTGAAGCTCCCGAGCTTTGGGACTGGATTTGTTATGATGGCATAACCTACCCTATCACGACTAATTGAGCCTCCAAATCAAATTCTCTGGAGCATTCACAGCCCGTCCTCAAAACACCCTCTAAATATGATGAAAACCCAGCCATCTGCTCTTGTGTGATAGGAAAACAGACACATCAGAAGATTCTTAATAGTATTTATAGAAATGGTAAACACTTCTCTGTATAGGGTAGACGGCAAAATTTACAGTAAATTTTCTATTAAAACATGAGAATATCATACTCATAGGAAGCCACTAGTATGTGAACATCAATATTTAGCAGCTAATTTATGCTCCACCTTAACTGCTCTTTCTAGATTTAGCCTAAGGTTGTAAAGTCAGACTTAGGATAGAGCAGAATGCACCTGGGATTCCTTCCACCAGGGCCAAGTTCCCTTCAACCCAGGAGAGCCAAGATTCGCCCTTCCGTGGCAGGGATCCACCAAGGTTAAGCTATTCCAGGAGCCCCGTCTGGGAGTCACCTTGCTCTAAACTCTTCAAGTCCCTGCCAGATGCTGACAGAATCTGTTCTTTTTTGCAGCAATGTGACGATCCAGAGGGCAGCTACGAACTCAAGCTCAAGAAACCATCAGGGAATAGGGTGATTCCCTGTTGCCTGGTATCCTCCTTCTCTGCTTCATGACTGAAGGCTCCAAATTCCTGAAAACCCTGCTGTCCCAAGAAAACTGGGACTATTGCTCTTCACCAACCCAACGCAAGGAAAAGGATCAACAAATAACCCATGAAAAACCCACGCTGATGCGAGTTGTTACAAACAGGAGACCACAAGCATGTACCATTTACCAACTCTCCTTCTGGAGCCACGTCACTTAAGGAGAAGCCAAGCATCTGTCACTGAACTGTCTTTGACCACCTTGGCTGCTGTCACAAAATACTATAGCTGTCCTTCCGTATCTGTAGGAATTGGTCCCTGGACCCCCTTCCCTAATGCCAAAGTCCACACGTATTCAAGTCCTTTCATAAAATTGTGTAATATTTGCATGAAACCTACATGCATCCTCCTATATACTTGAATTCATGGCCAGATGACTTATAATACCTAATACAATGCAAATGCTACGTAAATAGTTATTATACTATATTGTTGAGGGAATAAGGACAAGAAGAAAAGTCTGATGTCTAGAACAGACTCAATATTTTTTAAAACATTACCAATCCACAATTAGCTGACACCATGGATATGGAGGGCTGACTGGATAGACTATGTAGGTTGAATTTACTGCTTACAGTTCTGGAGGCTGGAAGATTGACATCCTGGTGCCGGCATGATTGGGCCCCCATAAGTGTCCTCACCATGTCTCTCTTCTTCCTCTTGTAAGGCCATGAATCCTACTGGATTACAAACTCATTTAACCAGAATTATCTCTTTTTTAAAATTTCAGGTTAATGTGATGGTACACACAACCAAATCACAATCTTTGAATTTGTCAAGAAGTGTGCCATACACCCCTACATTGTGCCCATTCAGTGGAAGCACCCCTACATCCACCTCCTCTCTCCCCCTTCTTCATGCCCCCCAACTTGAAATGAGTTTTTCTACCACATGGGTGTGAATTAATTCATCTACTGGCTTTATATTAGTATTGAGTACACTGGATTCTTGCTTTTCCATTCTTGTGATACTTTACTGAGAAGAATGTGTTTAAACTCCATCCAGATTAACACAAAAGATGTAAAGTCACCATTTTTTATTGCTGAATAATATTCCATGGTGTGCATATACCCCAGCGTGTTAACCCATTCCTGGGTTGGTGGGCATTTAGGTGGTTTCCACATCTTGGCAATTGTAAATTGAGCTGTGCTAAAGAATCTAGTGCATATGTCCTTATGATAAAATATTTTTTTTTCTTCTAGGTAGATGCCTCGTAGTGGGATTGCAGGGTCAAATAGGAGATCTAAGTTGAGTTCTTTGAGGATTCTCCATACTTCTTTCCAAAGAGGTTGTATTAGTTTGCAGTTCCACCAACAATGTAGAAGTGTTCCCCTCTCTCCACATCTGCACTAGCATCTTCAGCTTTGGGAGTTTGTGATGTGGGCTAATCTTACTGCTGTTAGGTGATTATCTCAGGGTGGTTTTGATTTGCAGTTCTCTGATGATTAGGGACGAGGAGCCTTTTTTCAAATGTTTGTTACCCATTCATCTGTCTTCCTCAGAGAAAGTTCTGTTCATGTCCCTTGCCCAGTGATAGATAGATAGGATTGTTGGCTCTTTTTTTGTTGATTAATTTGAATGCTGTATAGATTCTAGTTATCAACCCTTTGTCAGATTTGTAATATGCAAACATCTTTTCCCTTTCTGAAGGTTGTCTATTTGCTTTGATGGTTGTCTTCTTAGTTGTGCAGAAACTTTTCACTTTAATTAAGTCCTATTCGTTCATTTTTATTGTTGCAATTGGGGCAGAGGAAATCAAACTGTTGCTCTTTGCTGATGATACGATCTTATACTTAGAGAACTCCAGAGACTCTACCACAAGACTACTTGAAGTGATGATCAAGAACTTCAGTAATGTCTCAGGGTATTAAATCAATGTCCACAAATCAGTAGCCTTTTATCTGGCAATAACAGCCAGGCTGAGAAACTCATCCGAGACACAATTCCCTTTGCAGAATCATCTCTTAAAAGCCTCACCTCCAAAGAGAGTTCCATTTGGGGTTCGGGCTTCAGCATGTTGGAGAGATGCAATTTTGGAGAGACACACCTGAGTCAGTAGCTACCGAGCTCTATGCCTCCCATCCCTAATGTGTCCTCTCCAGACCCAATCAAGAGTTCAATAATTAGAAATCTAGTATTGGGCTAGTATTTGCTAATCGGGAGATTAGCAAAAGCAAGACACACATGATTGTATTGAGTTCATAACACTTGGGTGCCCGGTTTGGCTTTGTGAATTGCAGTAAATAGACATAGGGCTTCTCAAACTTTCAACCCCAACCAACAGCCCGAGTGCCTTAAAAAGGCACTCTGTTAAAGGCACTTCTGTTAAAAGGCAGACTTTGAATGACAGCCTCCAAGTTTGTATTTCTAACCCTCTCCCAGGTGAGACTTTTGCAACTATCGTAACCTTCTCAGTCCTCTTTGTGATCCCAGCAGTAAAGCTTTTAATGTGACAGATTGTCCTATTACATTTACCTCTAACCTATAAATTAAATAAACGCATCAACAAACAAATAAGCAGACAAGATTGTGAAAGCAAGGGCTGAACTTTGAAAAATGTGATGTATTAATCCACCCAAAGACCTGCCTACTGATGAGTGTTTAGATTTCACTTACTGCTTCAATCATAATTATAGTTTGCTTAGACTTCACTTCTTCCTACGTGTCCTTACCGGTTCCAGAATTGATATGTAAGCAGAAGTGGCTACAACCTGAGTGGAAGCCAGAAACCTAAGACAGAAGCAATAATATTAGATATTAAAAATATGCATCTAGTGTCCAACAATTTTAATGTAATATATTCTTTAAAATGTGTTTTCTAAATGCATGGGTGCTAGTCATCATGAAGGTATTTGTGTGTTCATGAAAATATCGTGCAGACAGTGGGTGGGTGAAGCAGAGGAGAGTCAACCAGTGTGAATTTAGGTCAAGGGCAAGACTGAACATTCCTGAGCAGAAAGCAGTACTTTGCTTTCATTTGGGTACCATTTGGAGAAAAAGATTATATTTATTATTTCAACCACCCTTCAGTAGGTATGGATTGAATTCCAACAAAAGTGCATTTATAAATAAAAAAAAAATCGAAAGGAGAAAGAGAGCAAATCTGTTTGTTCGTTTTTATGTTGTTTGGGTAAAAAAAAAAAAAATGAACCTGTTTGTCCATGTTTGTTTTATTTTCTCCTAACTTACCATAACAAAGGATGAGATCTTAGCTGTCTTTGGGAAGGTTGCTAACCTGGCTCTGCCAGCAGGTGGGAATGAATGTTTGTAGAATGAATAAGTGAATGAATCCAAGCATTGCATTTTTTTTTTCTTTCAGGAGAAGATTCAAAAGCAAATGCTGTAACCCAATTACGGCACAAGTATACAGGGAAAAGGGCAAGGGAGGGGAGGGGAGGGGGAGGACGGGTGGAGGGAGGGTTATTGGTGGGGCCACACCTATGGTGCATCTTAGAAGGGTACAGGGGAAACTTACTAAATGCAGAATACAAATGTCTTCATACAATAGCTAAGAAAATGCCCTGAAGGCTATGTTAAACAGTTTGATGAAAATAGTTCAGATTGTATAGGGAACCAGCACATTGTACCCCTTGATTGCACTGATGTACACAGGTATGATTTAATAATACTACAAAAAAAAAAAAAAAAAAAGCAAATGCTATTTTCTCAGTCCTCTCTCCTGCCACCTTAACTTTCAACCTCTCTCCCTTGCCCCACCATGAGACAAGGGCGGAAAGGACTGGGCCAGGGGCACATTTCCACAAGTCAGCTAGTCTGCTGCTGCTGTAGTCATAACGATCAGTTAGGTGGTGACATCATTACAAAAGTTTTCAGATACACAAAAATCAAGAAACATGAATCTGTGCAGACAGAAACAAATAAAGCCCTCCCAGCAACGCTGATAAGCTCAGCAAGTTGAAACTTTGCAGGTGAATCAGAAAGGGACTGTGTTTCTTGGAAGTGAAAGAAATGACCATAACATGGTCTGTCGCAAAACTTTTGTAGTGACCTAGGTCTGATCCTAACCTCTCTGAGTGTTCTTTTTCTTTTTTGCCTCCTCCCTTACAGAGTCACTGACTCGTTTATCAGATATGTGTCAAAAGGATCCCATGCACAGAACAGCTGCTCAAGAAATAACCATTTCCTGTTTTTAAAAAGCTGTATCTTCCATTGTTTAATGTGTTCCATAAACATTAAACATTTCCTGCAACCTCGATCATCAGTTCATCCCTCCTCCATTTCTATGAAAAAGGGGGCCACTCTGAGCACAGCAACAGTGGCTTACATATATTTGTATGTCGAATGAAAAATAGGTGATAGGTAAATGAAAGTTATGAAATGATTTGAAAAAGTAAGACTTTAAAAATAAATGATAATCATATGGCTAAAAGTTGCCACCTGACTAATTACCAAAAGGCTTGTAAATCCAAATAAAAGATCATTTCATGCTCTTCAAATTAGCATAGATTTTAAAATGATCGCAGACAGACCATACCATCTCCGTGACGTTTCTAGAAGGTTTCACATGTTTGAATTATGTCCATAAATTGGCAGTAAAGTTTATATTATAAAGGAAGAAATTCTCCTTTTCATCCTTACTTATTAATCTGTTCATTTAAATCAGTGTCTACTTACATATTTGCATTTTATTCAACGTTGGGTTTTAATCTCCTGCTGTTATTTTCATTTTGATACTTGCATTGTTCCAGATTTGGCTACTGGAAGTCACTTACAGTTCAACTGCCCCTCAATTTTAGCCTATTTACAGTTGCTGTAAAGTACCATCAAATAAGAGGTGATTTTCAAATATTTTATCTAGAATTTATAATTGTCATCTATGAGAGGATTAGTCCAAAACAAGCTACTCTATTATCGCTATGATAAAGCTATTAGTACTATGCTGGCTTTTGTTTTTGTATTTTTGTGTTTTTTTGTGGCAGAGCTTTATTATGTCACCCTCGGTAGAGTGCTATGGCAGCATAGCTCACAGGACCCTCAGACTCTTGGGCTTAAGTGAGTTGCCTCAGCCTCCCAAGTAGCTGGGACTACAGGTGCCGCCACAACGCCTGGCTATTTTTTGTTGTTGCTGTAGTTGTGACTGTTGTTTAGCAGGCCTGGGACGGGTTTGAACCTGCCAGCCCCCAGCTGGCGCCCTAAACACTGAGCTATGGATGCAGAGCTGAGCCTTTTATTACTATTTTGAATAGCTTTTTTGAGATATCATTGACATATTGACATTAAGGTATATATATTTAAGGTATATAATTGATATGTATTATATATATATATTTTCATTAAATCATAGTTGTGTACATTAATGCAATCATGGGGTACAATGTGCTGGATTTATACACAATTTGAAATATTTTCATCAAATTGGTTAGCCTTCATGGCATTTTCTTAGTTCTTGTGTTGAGACATTTATATTCTACACCTAGTAAATTTCACATGTACCCTGGTAAGATGCACTGTAGGTGTGGTCCCACCAATTACCCTCCCTCCACCCATTCTCCCTCTCATTCCCTCCCTCTCCCCCTTACCTTTCTTCTTGGGCTATAATTGGGTTATGGCTTTCATAAAAAAGCTATAAATTGGTTTCATGGTAAGACTGAGTACATTGGACACTTTTTCTTCCATTCTTGAGATACTTTGCTAAGAAGAATATATTCCAGCTCCATCCATGTAAACATGAAAGAGGTAAAGTCTCCATCTTTCTTTAAGGCTACATAATATTCCATAGTGTACATATACCACAATTTATTAATCCATTTTTAGGTCCATGGGCACTTGGGCTTCTTCCATGACTTAGCAATTATGAATTGGGCTGCAATAAACATTCTGATAAATATATCTTTGTTATAATGTGATTTTTGGTCTTCTGGATATATACCTAGTAGAGGAATTGTAGGATCGAATGGCAGGTCTATATTTAGATCTCTAAGTGTTCTCCAAACATCTTTCCAAAAGGAACGTATTAGTGTGCATTCCCACCAGCAGTGTAGAAGTGTTCCCTTTTCTCCACATCCACACCAACATCTCGGGTTTTGGTACTTTTTTGATGTGGGCTACATATATTATTGTTATACATATGCTCATGGGCATATACAGAGGCCTGATAATTAAGTTTGTGAACTTGCCACTGTGTGCTTAAGTTGGCAGCATTGTACAAACAGCTCAGGGAGGTTTCCTAACCTTGACATATCAGTGCTCACAGCTCCATTCATGTTAGTGTGTGGCAGGATCTTGCTGAGTGACTGAGTCGTGTTCATTATTGTTCTTCTATGTGTTTTGGGCCATTGTGAGAATGTTGAGACTTGAACTAGACCCATGAACAAACATTAAATTTCTTGTTAAAATTGGCAAGAGTGGAAAACAGGTACAGGACAGTCCAAGCGTATGAGGATAATGCTATGAAGAAAATGGCAGTGTAAACTGAATTAAATGTTTTTCTGAGAGGAGAGAAAACATCACACATGCAGAGCTGTTAGGGAAGCCAGTAACAAGTGGAACTGATGAAAACATTGTAAAAATTCATGAAATTATGTGTCATCAGGTGACTGTGAGAAGTATAGTGGACCAAGTAAACACTGATAGAGAAAATGTTAGGAAAATCTTAACTGAAAATCTTGGCATGAGAAAGGTGTGGCACTTGTATCACAACAATGCACCAACCCACACAGCACTATCTATGAGGAAGTTTTTAGCCAGCAAACAAGTACTGTATTAGAACATTCTTCCTACTCACCTGATCTGGCACCAATGACTTTTTCCTTTACCTGAAGATAAAGGAAATATTGAAAGAAAGAAATTTTGATGACATTCAGGATATTGAAGATACTATGATGACATCTCTGATGGCCAGTCCAGAAAAACAGTCCCAAAATTGCTTTGAAAGGACCTAGTGATATTCAGCAATGAGGTATGTGGCACTTTTTCTAGGATGAGTTCATAAACTTAATTGTCGGAACTCAAAACAAAAAATTATCACCATAGTCAAGATGATGAACATATGTATCACTAGCCAAAATTTTAGTGCACTTCAAAAAGCAGTTTGATATTATACATAAAGAACATTCCACCACTTACTTCCCTCAACACAGTAATCCAAAGTCTATGTATCTCTAGTAAAGTAATAAATTTATGTATGGTTATATGTTTTTCACACAAAATTATCTGTCACTGAGTTCATTATAAAAGTAAAAAATTCAGCAATCTAAATAAGGAAATGAGGAAAAGGCCAAGCTCATGATCACACCATAGCCACAAAGTAGAAACTTATGACGCCATTAAACCCATACTTAAAAATTATTTTGAATAACATGACCACACTATATATATATTTTCTTTTTTTTTAGATAGAGTGTCACTTTGTCACTCTCCACAAAGGACCGTGGTATCATAGCTCAACGCAATCTCAAACTCTTGGGCTCAAGTGATCATCTTGCTTCGGCCTCCCTAGTAGCTGGGACTATAGGCACCCACCACAATGCCCAGCTAATTTTAGAGATGGGGTCTCACTCTTGCTCAGGCTGGCCTCAAACCCATGAGCTCAGGCAATCCACCCACTTCGGCCTCCTAGAGTGCTAGCATTATAGGTGTGAGCTATACTATATATAGCTATACTATATTGGCTATACTATATCATTAAAATACATGAATAAAAAACTAAGAAGAAATATAATAATAGTTTTGCCAGAGTTTTCATTTGACTTGGGTGACTCAAGTGAATTTTGAAATTCTACTTTGTTGGCATTTTCTACCATGTCTGTGATAAAAATGTATTAGTTTAAAAGTCAGAAAATTTTCCTTTCTTTGGAAAAAAATCTTTTCTTTATTCAAGTTCTTCTATAAGCCTTAGAAATTACTTCATTTCCTTATGCCATCTGGATATCAATTTATCCTTAAGAGGTTTCCTTTATAGTGTAATGACCAAAATCTTCTGAATCATAAGCTCAAAAACAGAGTGTTGCCTTTGAACTAATGAATTGGCCATTGACTAGACATTTAATTTTCCTGATTTATATTTTCTTTTTCTGCAATCCAGGGCACCCATAGTATTTATTTGAGAAAAGACCAAGTATAACAAGGCAATTGATTGATTGATTGATTGATTCTGAGACATTCTCATTTTGTTACCATTGGTAGAATGCCCTGGCATCATAGCTCACAGCAACCTCACACTCTTGGACTTCAACAATCGTCTCGCCTCAGCCTCCCTAGTAGAACTGGGACTACAGGCTTGCACCACCAAGTCCAGCTGGTTTTTCTACATATAGTAGAGATGGGATTCTCACTCCTGCTCAGGCTGGTCTCAAACTCCTGAGCTCAAGCAATCCACCCGCTTCAGCCTCCCAGAGTGGTAGGATTATAGACATGAGCTATTGCACTTGGCCTGCAAAAGTGGTTTTAAATAGTAAAATTCTGATCCGTGCTCGTTATCTTGCCATAAACAGTTGTGGGATTTTTAAGCAGGTAGTTTCTCATTCCTTTATTATTAATATTATTTCAGATTGATAGGAGGGTACAAATGTTTTGGTTACGTTATTATCAATTCTAAAGTTCAAGTTGTAGTTGAGCCCGTCACCCAGGGGGTGTGCTGAACACCCTCACGTTGCGCACATTAGGTGAGATCCTGCCCACCAGGGGGCGTGCTGAACACCCTCACGTTGTGCACATTAGGTGAGATCCCGCCCACCAGGGGGCGTGCTGAACACCCTCATTTTGTGCACATTAGGTAAGATCCCACCAATCATCTCTCCCTTCTTCTACCCTCCCTCCAAGACTATTGTTGTGTTTTTTCTTCCATGTTGGTGAGTAGTTTATATATTGGTTTCATATTAGTATAGAGGACATGGGATTTTTTTTTTCCCCCATCCTTGGGATACTTTAAGAAGAATGTGTTTCAACTCTATCCAGGTAGACATAAAAGATGCAAATTCTCCATCTTTTCTTATGGCTGAATAGTACACCATATTACCTATGCCACAGTTTGTTAATCTATTCATGGGATGATGGGCACTTGGGTTCCCATTACTCCCATTACTATAAGAACAAAAATCATTTGACCACAAGGACATTTCCACCAGAATGTTGATTGCAACTCAGTTCACAATTGCCAACACACGGAAGCCATCCTGGTTTCTCATGCTTAACCTGGTCCTTTTACCAAGGACATATGGGCCATTAGGTCCCTTTGGGGATTGTGGCTGAGCCATTTTTGTTTACAGCATGTGGCTAATGACATACTCACAGAGGGATGGCAGGGGAAATTTTGTTTTTTAGATATCTGATTGTTTATCCAGGGACGTTCCTTTGAAATGTGTCTTAACTGCATATATTCTCCTTTTATTCTTGCTCTTTTCCTCTGCATAATTTCTCATCCTTTCAGAATCACACAAAAAAAAAAAAAAAAAAGGCAATTTTCCCACTGCTATTTTTGGGGTGAATTTAAGGTTCTTTGCAAGAAGAAATAATCTTTCTTCCTCAACTCCCACCAGCAGCCAAGTGCCTGTAATTCAGTTCAGTAAGTTCTCTTTTATTCACATGGATCGATTATTCCTTTAAAAACAAAATAATTTCCACTCAAAGGCTTTCATCTGTTGATCTCAGCACTTCAGAAACTAATTAATCTCCACAATATGCCTGGATCAGCATTATCCCTTTTGTTTTCAGATGAGCAAACAAACACCATGAAATTAAGCAGATTGCTCAAGGTCAAACAACAAGTCGACATCTGAGCCCAATCTGAACTCAGAATCTCCCAAATTCACGGTCAAGGTGTGGAGCCTGGGTGCCCCGTTCAGAGCAGCTGAGATGCACCATCACGCAGACCCCGGGCATGTTGCTAAGATGGAGTAACAACTTAGTACATTCTTCTAAATAGTTTCCAACATGAAAATGCTTTCCAAGATTCTTGTTAGAAACATCCTACCTCTCCCATTTTTTTCTTCTTTCCTGACACAGCGAGATCACAATTCCCAGTGTGTCTGAGATAGTTCTACTCATGCTAGTCTCCGACCGTAGTTATTAAAATGATCCCCCTTTTCCTTTCAGTCGTGTCCAAGTTTAAATGATTGATCCACTGGTCACCCCCAAAGTCTCTGGACCTCTAAAGTCACACGATGAGGTAAGTAAAATGTGATCATTTCCTTCCCTGAGCCCCAAAGAGGGCACAGCTGTGTATTCAAAGACACAGTTAGCAGGGACTATGAGAGGCATGAAAATAGTCGGAGAAGATGGTAGGAGATGAAATGAACAGAGAGAGATTTGCAGAAGCAGTGAGTTCTGAGAGAGGCGGGGATACTCCAAGATTGAAAGAGGACTGACCAATGGAATTGGGTAAGGGCCTTTCAGTGTGACTTAGAGGATTTCAACACATGATTTCTTGTCCTAAGTATGGCATGGAATTAGCAACGTGGTCCCTTTCCAAATGGATTGGGCAAGATATCCCAAAGTCTCGCAGTCCTCCCCTGCACCCTAAGCATTCATAAACCCTACTGATGAATGTCTATATCCCATATAAGAGGATAACAGTGTCCACCCCATTCTCCATACCCATAGTTATGATAGTCTCTTAAAATGTTGGCAACAGCATGCTCAGAGTTATTTAGTTTGATTTAGAAAAATGAAAAAAAAAAAAAGTGACATTTCTGCATCTACATATGGAAGGAGAAAATTCATCTCAACTCCATTAGTCAAAAAGCAAACTGCATTTGGCTGCAAAACATACTCAGAGTGAAAGCCTCCCAAACACAAATCTCAAAGGAAAGTGTGAGTGAGAAAGAGCACTCAATTTACTCCAGCATCCCCGCTCAGTTGTGTCCTGGTCCACTGCTCAGCACCCCTTAAAAACACGAGACAGGAGTCGTACACCTGATTTAACGAGCATCTTACAATAGGCAATGACAAAAGTCCCCAGATCACTGTTCCTCCCCGGCAGAAGAAAATGGGTCATGTGGTTTATCCCTCATCTGGTGTTCCATCCGATAAAAAATATGTCCCATGATGTGTAACTTCAATTGTGCATATATTTACTAAAGTGTAATCGACTAATTTATTATCCAATTTTCTTGTCAAAATGAGGGATGTTTTTTAATCTGTGCGAAGAAAGGATGGGATTTAGCATACGATTTGGTTCTCAAGGTTTCCCAATCTGGAGTTGCTCCCAAGTATTTATGGGACACCATCTCCACTGAGTCACTGTCAGTGACCCATTAGAGAAGTCTGTCCGTCCTCAGCACTGGGAGTAGAGAGAAGGGGATGTTACCAGATTCCATCAGGATCACACATGATATTTCAGCCTTACAGATGGCACAGATTATGGGGACATTGAGCTTCAGTTTACACAAAAAGAAACTGTAATTATTATTCCAGAAATATAAATATTGATAAATCTACAATCTGTTACCTCCGAGTTTCTTCATTAAATGATATTAGTATTAGTAAGTTATAGGATTTGATGTATTTAAGGTATGTTATGGTCCAGAAAACAATTACCTAGAAATACCGTGTAACTATTCTTACTAAATAAGCTTCTTTGAAATTCACTATAAACAAAATAAGGTTCCGTGTGGTCTTTTAAGTTAAAATACTTGCAAACATCTTCACATGTAAGAGTTAACCAGTAAAAGGTTACTTGGGCCCACAAATTAAAAAAAAAAAAAGCATTTTCAAAGATGATAACCTAGACAATTCACCTTGGCTCCCTGTCCACAACATAGGACAGTCAATCTGGGCCTAATTTTCCTTGACAGCAGTGTGAATTATTGAAGATGGATTATCTCCTATGGGCTTCCTCTTATTACAGACCAGGAACTCGAGCTCCTTCTCCACTTAGAGAAATCCGACTTACTCTTTAAAAGCTTTTACAGCCTCTGAGCAATCTTCCCTGACTTTCTCTGAAAGAATTATTCCTCCTCTCCTCGGAGCTGCCAAAACATTTTGTACCTGCATTTATTAGAGTTCATTCTAATGAGTGCAATATATGTGTGTGTTTCCCCTCCCTTCAGTGTGAGCTTTTCGAGGACAGGAGGGTATTTTATTTGTTATTTAAAAAAAAAAAAAGCTAGGAATTGTACTTCATCTTCTCCTTCCCTCCCCGCCCACCCATCTGGTCCACAAGTAAGTTCTGCTGAAACGTATCAGCCCACAGGACTTTGTTTTCAAGTCTATCACCTTCTAGCCAGGCATTATGACCTCTCTCTGGGAAAATTAACTTTACATCCTGCTACATTTGCTCTCCTGCAATCCACCTGTTCGTAGCAAATACAGTGATCTTTTAAAAGTATAAATATGGCCCGGTATGGTGGCTCACACCTATAATCCTGGCACTCTAGGAGCCCGAGGCAGGTAGATTACTTGAGCTCAGGAGTTCGAGACCAACTTGAGCAAGATTGAGACCCCCATCTCTACGAAAAATAGAAAAATTAGCCAGGTGTTATTGGGGGTGCCGATAGTCCCAGCTACTTGGGAAGGCTGAGGCAAGAGGATCTCTTGAATCCAGGAGTTCAAGGTTGCTGTGAGCTGTGATGTCAGGGCACTATGCCCAGGGTTAAAGAGTAAGACTCTGTTTCAAAAAAGAATAAATAAATAAATTAATTAAGAGTGTAAATCAAATCATGATACTCCCCTGCTTTTAACTCCCACTGCCTTTCCAGGGAACCTAGAATAAAATCCAAACTTCTTACAAGGCCAATCTCAGTGGTCCTCAATTGAGGATAGATTTTGTTACATTTGGAGGGGATATTCGGCAATGTCTAGACCAGCGGTTCTCAACCTTCCTAATGCTGTGGCCCTTTAATACAGTTCCTGTGGGTCACGACCCACGGTTGAGAACCACTGGTCTAGACACATTAGTGTTGTCACAAAACTGGGGGAATGCTGTGTGCCAGGGTGTAGCGGGTGGGCACCGAGGACGCTGCTGAGCACCCTACAATGGGACAGCCTCCCACTGCAGGGTCACCCAGCTTCAACATCCTTCAACAGGGGCAAGGCTGAGAGACCTACCCCCAGAGGACCACCTCCTACTCCCCTCCCAACTTGGTCTCACACAGCTGCTGTCCCTGTCACCTAAGAAAACCCAACCACACTGGCACGTTCCTGGTTCCTGAGGTTTTCCAGGCCTGTTTCTACCCCAGGACCTTTGCACAAATTGTTCCGTTTGGTCTGAACTTCCCCTGGCATTTATATGTGCACTCTCCCTACTATGTAGATTTCAGCTTAAGGGTCATCTCTTTTAAAAACAACTCTTCGTTTACCCCCTAAGCTTAAGGACCCACCTAGCCACTCAATCTTATGCAAAAAAATTGTAATTCAGAGCTTATTTAAATCATAATTTTTTCTTGAGTCTCACACTATCACCCTGGGTATAGTGCCCTGGTGTCATAGCTCACAGTAACCTCAAACTTCTGGGTTCAAGCAATCCTCTTGCCTCAGCCTCCTAAGTAGCTGAGACTACAGATGCCCACCACAATGCCTGGCTAATTTTTCTATTTTTGGTTGAGATGGGATCTTGCTCTTGCTCAGGCTGGCCTTGAACTCCTGAACTCAAGCAGTCCACCTGCCTAGGCCTCCCAGAGGGCTAGGATTACAGGCATGAGCCACTGCACTGGACTTAAACCATAATTTCAACTCTAACCATCTAATATGTTCCTTGCACGCTTATTACTTTCGCCCCTCTCTAAACTGTAGGTTCCAAAAGGGCAGAGACCTCGTCTATTTTGTTCTCTATTTTATTCCCAGAAACTAACACAGTACCTGGCATATTTAAGTCATTCAAAACATTTCTAACAATATTAACGCACACATTGACAAATAATTGGCTCAAATACCCTCACTGGCCCTCCGGTCAGGTCTTATTACCACAACTCCACTCAAGTTCAGGATTGCAAGGAGGGGGCCGATTGTGACTTTCCGCCTGTGAGCTAGAAAATAATTAGAATGGCACCTCTAAGGAAGAAATGGGAAGATTTGGTTTTATGGATATGGAAGTACATCCGATGATGTGCATAAATACAAACGCTAGTGTACGCTCGCACAAAGCACCCACGCCAACTGCAAACCTTCTAATTAATGGATTAGCATCCACTTAGGAAAGGACAGTGCGGACACTGCTCTCCACTGGGCTTGTCTCAGGCATCCCTCATTTCACAGCTGTAAGAAGAAGGAGCACCAACTGAAAGCAATTTAGCCCCGACACACTGTCCCTGGCCCTCCTAATGGCTTACAAGTCATCTGCCTCTGGATATTTCACCGGCCTTGTTGCATTTCTGCAGGAAGTGTTGAGACAGTGACTCAGACGGCAGTGCAAATACATAGCCCTAAGAGGTACAATCCCACGATCCCAAAGCCTGGAATGGCAGCATCAACTTTTATTCCAAGCCTTCTAGTCTGCAGTCTGATTTCTCCTGGGTGCAACCTCCTGTCCTTGCATTCCTGAGACTCTGGCCTATGTTCATTTGTTTGGCAGCTGTAACCTGAGCTGAATATTTGAGCAGGATGGACAGCCGTCATTGATAAGCACCAAGGGAAACCTACCTCCTGTTTACTTTTGCCATACAATTTCAGGTGCTCATTAATACACACCACCCTCAAACCATAACATAGAGGAATCCAAGATCAAAACATCGCAGGTTCTTAAAAGAATAATTGGACTAAGTGGGCCTTCATTTTGGAATTACAAGAATCAAACTACAGAGGGGATGGGAGCGAGGAGTCTAATATTTCAAAAGATAAGCACCTGCTTTCATGATGGTGCACTTAATGATCTTTTGTTTTTTTGAGCAAAGAAAAAAAATAATATGTAGTTGAATGATCGTAAAGTCTTTTAAACAACAAATAAACGGTATCAGTGATAACCTGGCAGTGCAAGCTAACATGATGACACCTGTGTACTGTGCACGTCTCTGCAGAGTCCTGCCATGCATCTGCCCCTGTTTTTTCATTATCCTTTCTTTCTCCCTGCCAGAACCCACAGGAGCAGAAAAACGGGTGCTAGGAGTGAAGATAACAATCCTCCTTCTCAGCCTTGGCACTGTGCATATTCTAAGAGTCCTCCCAAGACCTGCAAGACCTAACTAGGACCTCTGCAACAGTCTGAACCCCTCTGGGGACAAATAACAAAATATGCAAAGCTAGGCTAGCTTAAAGGAGAAAGAAAAAAGACAGTTTACTTGTCAGGATTCTCTGTGGGCGGGTTGGGGGTCAGCAGGGGAGATGATGCTGGGGAAAAATAATGAGACTCTACACCAACTTAATGTATGAATCTGGGGAGCCTGGAGAGGCATACATTGGCTCCCATGCCAGGTGGCAGATTGAGACAGTGCAGCTGTTCTCTGACTTCTCAGAAACCTTTTATTGATCTCCAACACAAAGTGAATATGCAAAATGCACAGGTGCCAGAATTCCAAAATAGGATGAAAAGAACCCTAAGCCCCCAGGAAGAATGCATAAAGAGGAAATGGCTGGGTAATGGGTAACATAGAATAGTGAGTTGTTTACAACCGGTAATATATTTAGAAAGGGGGAGTGGAGAACAAGTTTCATCTCTGCAGGGCAGACGGAACAGCTTCCCTAATCTAACTGCCCGTCAGGAGCTTCAAGGGCTCAGTCCCATGTTTCTGCTAATTGTATGCACAGGGATGGTCTGAGAACTTTACCCTGTCTGAGGACCCTCTGGGCTCCTTTAATCTTTGGCAGTCTTGATGAGCCCCCAGGGATGGGCTGTGTGGGTGATTTGCTCTGGATTGAGGCGCCCTGCAGAGAGATCAGCTGGCCTGCCTCCCACATTTATGAGTTGAGGAAGCTGACCTGCTTGAGGCTTCATAGAGGGATTCAGGTTTGGCTGGATCCAAGGGCTTTTCCAATGATATCACTGGCCAACATCTCCCCAACCCTCCCTCCTTCCCTGCCAGCCCCTATTCTTAGAAGAATACTTGGACGAAGTGGGCCTTCATTTTGGAATTACAAGAATCAAACTGCAGAGAGGATGGGAATTCTAATCTCTGCTTTTATGAGTTCAACTGTTTTGGATTCCACATACAAATCAGACTATGTGGTATTTGTTTCTGTAACTGGCTTATCTGACTTAAAATAATGTTTTCCAGGTTCATCCATGGAGCTGCAAATGACAGGATCTCTTCCTTTTTAAAGGCTAAATATTGTTCCACTGTGTATACACATACCACAGGATAAATATGTACAGTTTTTACTTGTCAATTAAAAAAGTAGGTGCTGTGCAGTGGCTCATGCCTGTAATCCCAGCACCCTGGGAGGCTGAGTTGGGTGGATTTCCTGAGCTCACATATTTTTAGACCAGCCTGAGCAAGAGTGAGATCCTGTCTCTAAAAATAGCCAGGTGCTGTGATGGGTGCCTGTATTCCCAATTACTTGGGAGGCTAAGGCAAGAGAATCACTTGAGCCCAAGAGGTTGCTATGAGTTATGTAGCCACAGGACTCTACTGAGGGTGACAAAGTGAGACTCTGTTTCAAAAAAAAATAAAAATAAATTATAAAATTAATCAATTTTAAAATAATAAAAACATAAAAATAAATTGTTTTTATTACTTCAGATTAATAGAACTGTACAAATGTTTAGGTCACATTCTTTTCATTTCTAAGGTAAACTTCAATTTGTAGTTGAGCCCTTTCACCCAGGGGGCGTGCTGAACACCCTCACGTTTTGCACATTAGGTGAGATCCCGCCCACCAGGGGGCGTGCTGAACACCCTCACCTTGTGCACATTAGGTGAGATCCCGCCCACCAGGGGGCGTGCTGAACACCATAACCTTGTGCACATTAGGTGAGATCACGCCCACCAGGGGGCGTGCTGAACACTCTCACCTTGTGCACATTAGGTGAGATCCTGCCCACCAGGGGGCGTGCAGAACACCCTCACATTGTGCAAGTAGGTGAGATCCCGCCAATTACGCTTCCTCCTCCCTCCACTTCCTGCCCCTCATTAGAATAGACTTCTGTTTTTCTTTCATGTGAGCATGAAGTTGTTTACTTATTGGCTTCATATTACTATTAAGTACATTGGATACTTGTTTTCCCACTCGTATACTTTAGCAAGAAGAATGTGTTTCACCTCCATCCAGGTAAACACAAAAGATATAAAGTCTCCGTCTTCTCTCCATGGTTACCATTAAAGGATGCCATTAGGTCTTGGCATTCATCTCCCTCTCTCAGTTCTACTCTCCTTCATCTCTCCATGAACGTGTATGTTTCATTTTTAGGCTCCACCTGGTGCCAAAATGGCCAGGAGGATTAAATTGCCTCCTGACCTAAATCCTCTAAGTTCAAGTCAATTTCTAAAATCCCAAGGATTTCATATCACTGATTCTGACAGGTACCTGTGCTCAACTTTCCACAGTGAAGGCAACCGGGGTGCGCACTGCTCTAACAGGCCTGGCGTAAACCACATGCCCCCTACTACAGACTGAGATAGAGGGAGCCCCACCCCAAAGTCACAAGGACTGAGCAGGGTGAGCTATGATCACTGGAAGCAAGAGGGTGGCTTCTGAGCTGCAGAACTGCCCACAATATACCCTCGCTGCAAACATTACTTACTCTAAAGGAAAACAGAATCCCAAGTGCAGTGAGGTTAAAAATATAATCACCAGGCAGCCTAAAACAGCTGAGTGAGGCGGGATCTTTCCTTTGTTTCACATAACCTTGAGCTGGTAGCTGTTTTATGAGCCTGTAAGCAGATTTATCATCCCAAATATCTTGAATTTTAGTTGATGCTAATAGCTTTCTTTTTTATACCTCTTTCTCGCTCTTTTTTTAAAAGGATTTTTCCTAATCAAGTCCTTTTATACCTAGGCTGGAGTTTCTCTGATAGGCAAGACTTGCCATCTCTCTATCCCATGCATGTAAATAAAATCAAGTTGCATGATGACAGCAATATTCCAGCAAGAACAAGAACAGGCACTGAGTGTTCTGAGTGGATTCTAAAATAGCGGTGGGGAAGAATGCAGCTTAAGTTCAGTTTCCCTCCTTTGAAAATTAAGGCTATGGATCCTTACAGGAGGTGCGTAATGTGGTACAGGCTGTGACTCAAAGCCAATGGCTGAACTTATAAGAACTCTTTATTCTCAGGACTAACTATTCATCCTCCAGGTGCCCGACCCTAAAAAGGCATGGAGTTCAGGTAGTCACCCATGAACCTTGACTCTACATCTCCAATCACTTACCTTTTCCCGCCCCTCCAATAAAGTCCAAGTTTTTCTCCCGAATCCACATGCTCATCCAGTGACTTCTTCCTCTGGGCAATCTGCCACCCCTCTGTCTCTCTCCTCTCTTTACCTTTTAAGCATACAGATTTGTTATTCCATAGTTCTGCAAACAATCCAGTATCTTCCCAACTCTCTGCTTTTCTCACCATTAATACCACCTTCCTCCCACCTCTATCTGGGCCCTCACTCTTCACATGCATAACTCTATAGATTTCTGTTCAAACATCTGCTCCTCAGAGAATCCTCCTGGACTCTCCTACATAAACTACCCCCTGTCTCTCAAATATTCATTTGACAAATAATGGCCGGGTTCCCACTCTAGTCAGACAATGATTTTGGCAATGAAAGTACTGAACCGACTATCTCTGAGATGCTGTAGTTTCTTGTACAGACATCTTACAACCTGTGACTGCTTTAATAAACTTCCCATTTATTGCTGGTGTTGCCTTTCTACCCCTCCAGTTGACCGTGAACTTCATAAATATAGGAATCCTGCTGTATATGTTCCCTTCATGGCGACTGAGTTGATGTTGGTCATTTTTAGTCAAATGAATGAAGAAGGACTTGGACTCATTTGTGCCGATATACAACAAAAACAGTACCCAATAGTGTCAGTGGTTAAGGGATACAGGAATATATACAACACAGGAAGAGACAACTACCCCAGTGGGCACCGGGGTGTCCAGCCAAAATGCCCTACCCCAATTAAACTGCAGTGAGTTTGACCTGTGACCATGAGGACAAAGATTGCAGTGAGAAACTTCAAATCATAAAGGGCAATAAATGATCGTAAATGGAATTCCCACAGCAGTTATGGGGAGGCTGTCTCCTACAAAGAGCTCATTGGCATATTCTTCCCCAAACCAGGATCTCAGCCACCCAGTACTGTAATCCGATGTCACAGCAAGGGAATCATTTGCTTGCCTTGTTCCTAATCATGATTTAAAGACCTGTGATATGTGAGTCGGTGTTCTAAGCACTTTATGTACATTATCTCACCATTTGAAAGATGGGAAAACCAAGGCAGGAGAAGGTTAAGTGACACAGCCTAGCTGGTATGTGGCAGAGGCAGGATTTGGGGGTGTCGTAACCACCATGCAAACTGCCTGCTCTGATTTCCATCATCAACATGCAGAAAAGTGTGGCTTCACCAGCATTACTGTCTTGATCTTATCCACACCCTGAGCATCCTCCCATGATCACATCCACACTTCGAAGGGGCTTTCCCGCTGCAAACATTACAGAGTGAATGCAAGTTTGGAAACCTATGGAAGAGCCCATGTTTCTAAGGGGAAAGGGAGATAATTTGTAGACGTTAAACAGAAAGGGGATGCTGCTGGGAGGGAGTAAGATAGACAGACTTGGACTTGCTATAATTTACAGAGAATTGGTGCAGTCTCTGGGTGTGAGTTTATTAAGAGAGGCTGCCTGGGACCAGCTCCTGGAGGCTGGTTTCTAAGGGAAAAGTACATTTTGGTTAGAAAACAAGCATCCCAGGTCATGGGGTGAACAAGAGCTACACAGTGTTACGGGGCGACTGTGGGCTGTATCAGATCGTAGAAAACAGCAAAGCTGGCTGCCTTATTCTTTAATTAAAATCCTGCATCCAAACACTCTGAGAAGGAGGCACTTATAAACTTGTTCACACACTTACAAAGAGGCCTGGAAGATGAAAATCTTCATTTGTTCCTTCAAAGGAATAATTCGAGGATTGCATAACGAGATGAATGAGATGACCTCCCAACCCCTTTTATCCTGAGAGTCTACAATATGGTGTAGAAGTAATTGTGTAAGCTCCATTTCTTTTTTCAATGTACACTCTTGAGAAGCCCTGTACAACTTCTGTTAGATATAAAAGAAATATGTTTAGGCCTTTGGGAAGGAGAAAAATGGAAGACAGAATTAAAGTAAGAATGATATTGCTCGGTGCTATCCTAGCAAAACCTTCTGTGGGGCGGGGGTGCACAGGGAGAAATGCAATTTTACTGCAATATTTGTATATTATTTTTATCTTCCTCCACAAATAAGACGATGATTGGATTCAAATCACATTTCAAACAGGATTCATTGCTGAAATGTCAAAAATGAGGTAGCACTCAACTCTTGCAAAACCTTGAAATCTGTTCCATAAAAGGCAATTTCAGCATAAAGCGTGGTTAACCTTGAATAGTTAGATTAATGATCCAGCACCTTTCGACTGAGCGCCAATGAATAAACAAAACTTTACAAGCAAATTTAGCAACATCTTAGGAGAAGAAAAGCAAAACCAATCACGAGAGATGAATGGCAGTGAAACGGAAACATTTTGGGGAAGAAAGACAGTGGCAGCAGTAAATATACTGTAGAGGATGAAAAATCTGCTTTTTCCCCTTAAAATTCCCATGCCCTAGAGGATTCCTTATGCTTTTTAAAAAGCCAAATCAAACCAAAGCAAAACAACAAACTCCAGATTCCACCTTCCCCTTAGACACTCTTGTACTTGCACAATTAGTTTAAAATTTGGGTCGTAACCATTTAAGTCTTCTGGCGTGCTGGGCTGCTTTTCTAGAACGGGTACTGAGCGTTCTTCGAGTTGGAAGGTGGAAAAGCAAACCGTTTTATTGCACAGACGGTCTCAGGACAGAAAGAAAAGACATGCTCATGCTTTTCTGACCCGAGACCATATAGCCTATGGAGTCCCGTCTAGGGAGTCTCTCGCAACAAAGAGTGAAATGAAACAAGGCTTAAGAGGCTCACGAGGTTCAACTGTAGCTCCTATCTGATATGTCCTTCACCCAGGCCTCCATAAAGAGAATAAAAGCCAGACCTTCTTGGAAAATTTATCAAAATTGTAGGAGTGAAGCCCATACTGTGCCCTTCTTTTGGAGAAAGCAGGAGAATCTTCTAGCACGTGCCAGCAAGTGACGGGCAACACTCTTCTCACCACCAGAATGTCTGATTCTCTTGCTGGGATTTTGCCGCCTCTGCAGCTCAACCCCGTGCTGGGCATGGTGCACGGACTGACCGGTCAGGACACAGACCCTTCCCAGCCTGTGCTGCTGCTTCTCCCGCTTCAGGTGATAACGTTTGTCAGTGGGTTTGTGAGTGCAGAGCTTTTCACATCCTTGAATACAGCAAGGCCAGACAGTTGAAGCAGCTGCCTCAAGGCCGCACCACTCCTTAGGAAGGGGTGAAGATGTGCGGACACCAGACCTGTCTGCTTTACCCTCCTCAATGCCCTGCCTTGCCCTTATCACTCTGCAGGAGGAAGTGCAGAAAACAACTGAGGCGCCTTCCTTCTTTTCTTCCACAACCCGCAATGGCATTGACTGTCTTTACAGGGTGAGTAAAGTATGCTTCCAGGCCAAGGCCTATAGTTTTCTTATACAACCCACAGGCTAAGAATGGCTCTTACAGCACAGCCCGTAGCTCAGTGGGTAGGGTGCCAGCCACATGCACCAGGGCTGCCAGGGCTGGTAGATTCGAACCCAGCCCAGGCTTGCTAAAACAAAAAAATAGCAGAGCATTGTGGTGGGCGCCTGTAGTCCCAGCTACTTGGGAGGCCGAGGCAAGAGAACTGCTTAAGCACAAGAGTTTGAGGTTGCTGTGAGCTGTGACGCCACAGCACTCTACCAAGGTCAACACAGTGAGACTCTGTCTCAATAAAAAAATAGAATGGCTCTTGCCATTTGGAATGGTTGGTGAAAAGATAATCACAAGAATACTATTCCAAGGCACATGAAAATGATGCGAATTTCAAAGTTCCATATCCACCAATAAAGTCTTATTCGAGCACAGCCAACCCATCTATTTATATACTATCTAAGGCAACTTTCAGGCTACAAAGGCAGTGTTGAGGAGCAACAGAGCTCTTATGACCCTAGCTGGCGCCTTAGCAAAAGAGTTTGCAGAACTCTGCTGGAGGAGAAAGCAAAAGAAAGAGCAGGCACAGTCCCCGGCCTCATGGAGTTCTCAGCGCAGCTGGGGAGACGGTATTTGCAGCCCCCCAATCCCGCACGGGAGGGCCCAACACCTGGCCTGGCAAACAGGACCCCACAACCCCAAAGGCACAACAGAAGCAAATTGATGCATCCCGCAAGTGAAGACGAGCACGTTCCTACTCAATCCCCTGAAGAAGTACGTGCCGTCCAACAGGCAGAGCTGAGACACTGAGTCCCAGACCTGCCTCATCTTCCCCATCGCTCCTCCCACCTCCCAATCCTAACTCTAGCACAGCCACTTACACTGTAAAACTCCAACCACTCCCTGCCGCTCTCCCGGAAGGGCACCGAGCCCATCACGTTTTACTTCTAAAACGTCTCCAGGACCTACCCCTTCTTCTCCAGCTCTCAGATCGGTTTTATTGTCTCCCATTTTAATCTCCTCCAACACATTCAAAATTCCCTCCCCACTTCAACCAGCAGGTATCCCCGTCTTATTCATCCTCTAAAATATTTTGACAGTCATCCTGTATACCACAAGTCTCCCATCTCTCTCTTTTTTGAAAATGATGCTCTCCGTGATAAGCTATCACTAAAAGCCTCCCCCAAATAGGACGGCCTTTTATCTGGTACTCAGATTGGTAAAAGTTGGAAGCAGAATGGCCAGCGTTGGCGAGAGTCTGTGAAAGAAAAGAGCTGGTAAGTCCTGATGGGAATGCGAACTGGTAAGGCATTTGTAGGGGACAACTTGGCAAGAGTTACTGAAATGGATTGTGTATGTTCCTTTGGACCCAGACTTCCGCTTTCTGGTATCCAAAGAGATGGGGTCAAGGACACTCACTACAGCAAAGCCTGTCAGAGAGGGGAAAAGAAAAAAAGAAAGAAACTCCCTAAGTGTGCCCTGCTCTCCACATCCACATTCCATCTCTAGCTCTAGAACTTTAGCCACCATTTACTCTCCCCCAGAACTTTAACTGAGCTGCCCTCCAGTGCTTCTCTTTCCACACAGCAATGGTTGATTTGCTCTGTCTAGACCCAGTATAGACAATCACGAACCACTCGGATCCATGTCTTCCTGAAGTTTGGTGTTGGGGGACGTCCTTCCAGAGTCTCCAATGCTGTCTGTCCCCACTACTGTTACTGGCCCCTTCCCAAGGAGGACATCAGTGCCCTTTGACCATTTTCTTCACTCCTAAATTTCTAAGGCTTGGAGCAAAGAAGGCTCCAAGGAAAAGTCTTCTGAATAAGTTCCTTCCCTCCTCTTCCACACAGCTATTTAGAACAGCTGTCTACTTTTCTCCATCTTCACCGTCTCCCCTCCGCTCAGACGCCTCCTGCCTCAGAGGAGCACCAGAAGAGAAATCTCTGCAAACCCCCTCGTGAGCCTCTGCATGGCCTTCCCCCAAACTTTCTCTTTGTTCCCCTTGGTGACAGTGGGGAAGGTGCCCCCTCTTGCATCTGGTCTCTCTCCCTCAACAGACCATTGCTCTGTTGAGGAGACGCCCCCCTCTCCTGAAGTTTTCAGCCTCAGGCCTCCTTCCCAGCACCGAGACAGGCTCGCGTCTCCCACCCCTGGCCCCTCTCTCCATCTCACGTCCCTGTGCTGTCTTCTCAGAGCTCTCCTTTCTTTCACAGCAAGGCTGAGTGGAAGTGACTGTCGCTACTTTCTCCCCTGCCATTTGCTCCTCAAACCCATCCCCCTCTGCCATCTGCCTCTCTCACAATGGCAACAGCATCCAGACACCTTCTTTTTGGTCACTAAATCCAAGTCTGGTCTCCCAATGCTTCCAGACTGCACCTCGGTGAACCTTGTGACCTCCTTCTTCTCCACGTTCTCCCCAGGGCACACGTTACTCAACACTGCCCAGCTGTTCCTCCTACCCCTCTGCTCACACTCAGTGTTTTTATGGGTTCTTCTCCCACCCTCCTATAAACTCTAACCTTCCGCAGCCTTCATGTGTGGGTAAGGTGACCATGGGCTTTACAGTCCAGTCTTGGACACGTGAAAGAGAACGGGCATGAGAATGATTAAAAATTATGCTGCAGCCACAATGAAGCAGCATCTTTCCAAAGAAAAAAGTCATTTTGCCACAAAGACGCTTGTACTCGAATGTTTATTGTTGCTTAATTCACAGTTGCAAAGATGTGGAAACAACTTAATACCCTTCAACCATGAATCCATCAATAAGCTGTAATAAATATATGCCATGGAATACTATTCAGCCCTAAAAAAGATGGAGACTTTGTATTTTTTGTAAACACCTGGATGGATTTAGAGAGCACTCTAAAAACTATCACAGTAACGAAATGACAAGATCTCACATGTACAATACTAAATCGAAGCTAGTAGATTAACAACTATGAGCTTACTTGGAAGGAAAATCTCAAATTCCAGATGCGAACCTGGTGTGGTGGCTCACACCTGTAATCCTAGGGAGTCTGAGATAGGTAGATTGTTTGAGACCAGCCTGAGCAAGAGTGAGACCTTCCAGCCCCCATCTCTACTAAAAACAGAAAACCATCCAGATGTTGTAAGGGGCGCCTATAGTTCCAGCTACTCGGGAGGCTGAGGCAAGAGGATCGCTTGACTCCAAGAATTTGAGGTTTCTGTGAGCTGTGATGATGCCACAGGGTGACAGAGTGAGTCTCTGTCTCTAAATAAATAAATTCAAGAAGTGGGGTGGGGAGAGGAAGAGTTCTGTAATTTCCCACCCAAAGGGTAAGATGCCCAAGTATATGGCCTACTCCCTAGACTCCAATTACAACATGGACTTCACCTTACAAATGCAAACACTATACACTCATATTAATCTGAAATTAAAAAGTAAAAAGAACTCATGCTGCAGTGACAGGCATAACCCAGGGACACCTAGGTCTACTGGGACACGTGGCAACCCTCATTCCTAATCGCTGCATCTGCTCATTCAGTCCCTCTCCCAGGGAAGCGCCTTCTATTCTTACGGCTCTGATGCCCCTGCTGCTGTGATCCCTCCTCTATCAGATCCCTAAATGCAAATCTCCACAGAGCCTCCTACAGGAGCTAGAGACTCGACATTTCCAAAATGAACTCTGCATCTTTCTCCTCAAATGATTCTCTATTTCTGTCAAGTCACCTCCATGCACTCAAATATCTAGTTAACGAATCTGGGCATGGCTGTTCTTCTTCCTTGGTCCTAACATGTCATCACTCATTCTTCCCAGGTAGTGTGGGAAACAGTCTCTGTGACCCTTTTTCACTGCTTCTTTCCTTTCCCAGGGCCAACACTCCCTCCATAAGGTCAATGCCACAGAGTCTACACTTGTCCCATCAGCCCAACCTCTCACTCCTCTCACCTCTGAATGTGTTTTGCACCCTCTAGGAACAGCCATCCTCCTGATGAACCATCCAAGAGAGACACACACGATCATTATAGATCATGACAATGGCAGTGGGGGGAAATGAACAGGTTGTTGCGATAGTGCATGACATGGGGGTTATTTACTCTAATCAGAGAAAACAAAAGCAGCCCTTCTGTGGGGTGACATCTGAGCTGGGCACTAAACCACTCAATAAGGAAGAGCATTCCAGGACCAGGGAACAGCCATCGCAAAGGCCCTGAGGCCGTGTGTAGCCTAGAAACCGGACAGTGTGTTCACACTCCTGTCCCCGCCAGTGGTCCACACGGGAGGTGGCTGTGTGTGTGCTTATGCTCTTGCTGTGACAAGTTAGGACATCAACACCAAAGGGACGGACTGCGAGTCCAACCTTTTTGAACAAACTCGATGGAACCTGCTTTAAATACGCCAACAGGAAATGCAGATAGATGTGCAGAGAGACATCAGAAAGGAGAATGGCACCGGGGGTGCAGGGTCTGGGTCTCCATCTCCCCGGTGGGCCCCGGTGCGCAGAACCCCGGTCTCTGTGTGAGGTGAAAGGTGGGCACAGGAGAGGGGTACCGCCAGCTGTGCCCAAGCGTGCAGCAGATGGAGCTCAAAGGCTGGGGGGAGCTGAACATCTGCAGCTGGCAGCCTTCCTCCTCAACAAGAGCGGCTCTGGTGGCCGAGCCTCCAGCCCCGTCTTGATAAATGAGCCATCACCTTAGACTGGGGCAGGATGGTGGAGCCTCTGTTTCTGGACACCTGCGGCCTATTGGGGGTAAGAGACCAGAGGACAAAGAAAAAGAACACCCGATTACCCAGGTCAGTTTCTAAAGGATGAGGACGCACGAGCATCGGTGACGATGCACAGGACATGCCTGGGGGCAGGAACATCTTTCAAGGCAGTTCTCGGGAGCTGGACAGGGTTTTCCCAACTGGACTGGAAGTAGGAAGGCAGAAGCTCTGGGTGCTGGGGATCCAGGCCGGGAAGCTTCACTCTATTACACGGGGCCTATCACTCCATTACCACCTCCATATGAAATTACATTCCTGATTAAAATTTTAGTGCCAAACATTTTATATGATTACAGACAGAAAGGCAAAATTTGCATTTAAATAGACATATTAGAAACACTCTGCAGAGGGAAGGACAGGAAAACAATCCCCAGGGGTCTGTTCAGAGAGGGTGAGGCTCTCTTTGAGGATGTTTCCATTTCTGGGGTCGCGGAGCCTGACCCTGCCTGGATGCTGCTGACATGCAGGCTGTTCTAGAATCTACTCAGCCACCACTGTGCGATGCTCCTTAGCTAAGACCTGCCAGACCCCACCGTCACCATGCATTCCTTTGACTGAGTGTATGTATGGCCATCTCTGCTAATTTAGTGTCCCCAAGAAATTCATGAGTCCCCCAGAATGTCCAAATGTGACCTTATTTTGAAATAAGGTCTTTACAGTTGTGACCAAACTAAGGGCATATTGGATGAGGGTGGGCTCTAAATCCAGGGATGGACAGCCCCGTGCTGGCCCAGCCGAGGCAGAATGATGCAGTGAAATGGCATGGGAAGCCGGACAGGGCAAGGAGGACTTCTGCCCAGAGTCCTTCACAGCCCTGTTAACACCCTGAGTTCAGACGTTTAGCCTCCAGACCTGTGAAAACACATGTCTGTTGTTTTAAGCCATCAAGTTTGTGATACTTCTTATTGGAGCCCTAGGAAACTAATATTGTAGTTGTGAACCTGTTAAGTTGGGCTCTTCTTGGTGGCTTTCCAAAAGAGGGGACCGTGGACGCACAGAGGGCATATGATGGGAAGAGACCCTGGGGAGGATAGGGTCCCAGAGGGGGAAGGCCAAGTCTGAATGGGGGGTGAGGTCCCAGAGGGGGAAGGCCACGTCTGATCTTGAGGTAAGGGCCCAGAGGGGGAAGGCCACATCAGAATGGGAGGTAAGGTCCCAGAGGGGGAAGCCCACGTCAGAGCAGAGGATGAGGGCCCAGAGGGGGAAGGCCACATCACGATGGAGGCCGAGACTGAAGTTGCTGAGCTCAGAAAAATTACAGGAATGCCAGAGAATGCCAGCATCCACCAGCACGTGGAAAAGGTAAAGAAAGATTCCCTCCTAGAGCCATTAGGGAGAACTTGACTCTGCCAACAACGTGATTTCAGGCTTCTGACCCCCAGAACCGAGAGAGAACAAGTTTCCGTATCTATGTTTTGTTTTGTTTTTAAGCCACCTAGTTTGTGATACCTTGGTGGAGCAGCCCTCACAAGCAAACACACCCACCCATGAAATGCCAGGTGCCACAGTGAGAAGCAAAAATGATAATGCACTATCTTGTGGAACGTGGAGTCTGGGAGGAGAGAGAAACCACTCAGAGAATCACGGGTATCACTTAAAGTGCCCCTGGGTCACGATTCAAGGGGACGCATAACAGAAGGGGCCTTGGTTTACCCAGGGACATCAAACAGCAGACCCTTATACAAGCAGCAACTGAGCTCAGACAGGACGACAGATCAAATAAGAGGAAGGGAGGAGCTGGGGGTAGCAGCCCAGGGAGAAGACTAATCCGTGTCTGCTGGTCCCAGCAAGGCGCACCTGTTGCTCCCGAACCCACAGAAAGGTAACTGCGTTATAATCTCCTCTGCGCCCCTGCCAGGAAGGGGCTGTGTCTCACTGTTCCTTGGACGCCATTTGTTCTGAGATGCTAGAAATCTCTGGGTACTAGTTTCAGCTCTAACACAAACCAGAACTGGGTGACCTTGGGTTAATCAACGTTCCTCTGTGAGTTGAGCCCCCGGGGTTCCCATCTGCACACTGGTCAGGCTGGGCTGGCCGACGTCCAAGGGGCTGCCCTGCCGTCACACCAGGCTGCATGTCAGCCGAGGACAGGCAGGGAATGCACAGGGGTCTTCCCTAGAGTATTTTCAAACGAGCCAAAAATGAAACTGCAGGAGCTTTGGCATCTTTTCCCTGCCCAAAAACCATAATCTGCCCGAAAATGTCAGAGAAAACACAATCCATCCTCTTTGGGCTTTGCTGTAGGAGGGGGAAAAATTATTCTAGCCCTGTACCCAAAGCTCAAAATGCTTATTACTTCAGTGCATACAACTGCCTAGTTCAGCTTAGATTGTTAAAAGGAGAAATTAACACAGAGAAGGTGGCTTCTCCTTCCACACAGGGGTAAAGCAATGTCCAACAAAAGACACTGGAGAATGACACGGAGAAATCCCCATGAAGGCCACTTGTGAAGTTCAGAGAAAATACTCTTATTTTCCTTTCATGCTTTGGCAACCGAACCTTTTGTACCATTAAGCACCTCTTCCCCTGCAGAAATGAATTCTGATAACTCCTTACATCCTGCTCCCATTGGCCTGCAAATGGTTCTAAGTTGTACCAGGGAAAGTCTTAAACAAGGGATGTAAAAGAGAAACCAGTAAGAACTCAATACGGCAGTGGCTTGGAGCCTTTGTTCTGCAGACTGTTTTCACACCTCCTCAGGCGAATGGATTTTTAAAACTGCCAGTTGCTAACAGGAATCCCACCTCTTCAGCCTGATAAGATAAATCTCGACAGGCGAAGAAATCTTTATTTCACTCAGAAGTTATTTGTTCCCATCTCATGTTCACAGATTAAGAATAAAAATTGATTTGACTTCAAAGGAAGGTGTTTTATAATTCACCCCACCCGACCTACCTACAATTACTCAATACCAGCCAGCGGCAATGACAATTGCTTGCTTCTAACTGGATGGGAAAATGCGACTGGGTTGCTTTGCACAACACCTGGCCAGGATTTAAACTACCTGGGAAAAAGACATTTTCAGCCAGAACAAGGTCCCTTCTTGTCCTTATAGATACTCCACAGCATTTGTCTTCTATTTGAAGGCTCAGTTATGAATTTTTTCTCTAATGACACTGGAACACATAACAGATCCAAAAATAAAAAGAAGAGAAAATATGTCCACAAAAATTAGGTTTCCTTGGGCTGCACCTGTGGTACAAAGGAGTAAGGTGTCAGCCCCATATGTCAGAGGTGACGGGTTCAAACGCAGCCCTGGCCAAAAACTGCAAAAAAAAAAAAAAAAAGAAAAGAAAAAAAATGGGTTTCCTTTCCCTTCACAGTATCAGTGTGGGAAGAATTTGCTACTAACTTCACAGGGAAAGGGGAAAGGGAGGGGAGGGGAGGGGGGAGTATGGGTGGAGGGAGGGCAATTGGTGGGATCACACCTACGGTGC
>CAUYON010076820.1:0-25313 GCA_963573935.1 Arctocebus calabarensis
TGTGTACATTAGTGCAATCATGGGGCACAATGTGCTGACTTCATATACAATCTGAAATATTTTCATCAAACTGTTAAACATAGCCTTCATGGCATTTTTCTTAATCACTATATGAAGACATTGGTATTCTACATTTAGTAAGTTTCACTAGTACCCTTCTAAGATGCACTGTAGGTGTGACCCACCAATTGCCCTCCACCCATACTCCACCCTCCTCTGCCCTCCCTTGACTTTTTCCTCATATTCTTGTGCTATAATTGGGTTTTAGCCTTCATAAGAAAGCTATAAATTAGCTTCATAGTAGGGCTGAGTACATTGAATACTTTTTCTTCCATTCTTGAGATACTTTGCTAAGAAGAATGTGTTCTAGCTCCATCCATGTAAACATCAAAGAGGTAAAGTCTCCATCTTTCTTTAACACTGCATAATATTCCATGGTATACATGTAACACAATTTATTAATCTATTCATGGGTCGATGGGCACTTGGGCTTCTTCAACTACTTAGCAATTATGAATTGGGCTGCAATAAACATTCTGGTATATCTTTATTATGATGTGGTTTTTAGTCTTCTGGATATATACGTAAAAAAGTTATTATAGGATCAAATGGCAGATCTATTTTTAGATCCCTAAGTATTCTCCAAACATCCTTCAAAAAGGAATGTATTAGTTTGCATTCCCACCACACAATGTAGAAGTGTTCCCTTTTCTCCACATCCACACCATCATCTCTGGTTTGGAGATTTTGCTATGTGAGTAATCTTACTGGAGTTAGATGATATCTCAAGGTAGTTTTGATTTGCATTTCTCTGATGATTAAGTATAGTGAGCATTTTTTCATGTGTCTGAAGGCCATGAGCCTGTCTTCTTTAGAGAAGTTTCTCTTCAAATCCTTTACCCATCCTGAGATGAGATCACTTGATCTTTTCTTGCTAATACGTTTGAGTTCTCTGAGGATTCTGGTTATTAAACCTTTGTGGGAGGCATAGCCTGCAAATATTTTCTCCCATTCTGAGGGCTGTCTGCTTGCTATGTTTACTGTGTTCTTGGCTGTGCAGAAGCTTTTTAGTTTCATCAGGTCAGAAGACCAAAAATCACATTGTAACAAAAATATCTGTACCAGAATGTTTATTGCAGCCCAATTCATACTATACTACAGACCTCAGACTATACTACAAATTGATAGTGATCAAAACAGCCTGGTACTGGCACAAAAACAGAGAGGTAGATATATGGAACAGAATAGAGAACCAAGAGATGAAATCACCTACCTACAGTTATTTGATCTTTGACAAGCCAATTAAAAACATTCAGTGGGGAAAAGATCTCCTGTTTGACAAATGGTGCTGGGTGAACTGGCTGGCGACCTGTAGAAGACTGAAACTAGACCCACACCTTTCACCATTAATTAAGATAGTCTCTCAATGGATGAAGGATTTAAACTTAGGACATGAAACTATAAAAATATTAGAAGAAAGTGCAGGGAAAACTCTTAAAAGAATCAGTCTGGGCAAATATTTTATGAGGAGGACTCCCCAGGCAATTGAAGCAGCATCAAAAATACACTATTGGGACCTGATCAAACTAAACCTTCTGCACAGCCAAAAACACAGTAAGTAAAGCAGGCAGACAGCCCTAAGAATAGGAGAAGATGTTTGCAGGTTATGCCTCCAACAAAGGTTCAATAACCAGAATCCACAGAGAACTCAAACGTATTAGCAAGAAAAGAACAAGTGATCCCATCTCAAGGTGGGCAAGGAACTTGAAGAGAAACTTCTCTGAAGAAGAAAAGCGCATGGCCTACAGACACATGAAAAAAAATACTCATCATCCTTAATCATCATAGAAATGCAAATCAAAACTAGTTTGAGATATCATTTGACCCCAGTAAGATTAGCCCACATCACAAAATCCCCAAACCAGAGATGTTGGCGTGGATGTGGAAAAAAGGGAACACTTCTACATTGTGTGGTGGGAATGCAAACTAATACATTCCTTTTTGAAGGATGTTTGTAGAATACTTAGAGATCTAAAAATAGATCTGCCATTCAATCCTATAATTCCTTTATTAGGTACATATCCAGAAGACCAAAAATCACATCATAATAAAGATATATGTATCAGAATTTTTATTGCAGCCCAATTCATAATTGCTAAGTCTTTGAAGAAGCCCAAGTGCCCATCGACCCATGAATGGATTAATAAATTGTGTTACATGTATACCATGAAATATTATGCAATGTTAAAGAAAGATGGAGACTTTACCTCTTTCATGTTTATATGGATAGAGCTAGAACACATTCTTCTTAGCAAAGTATCTCAAGAATGGAAGAAAAAGTATTCACTGTATTCAGCCCTACTATGAAGCTAATTTATAGCTTTCATATGAAGGCAGAAGAATATAGCAGAAGAATATGGAGAAAGAGGTAAGGGAAGGGAGGGGAGGGAGAGGATGGGTGAAGAGAGAGTAAATGGTCGAATCACACTTATGGTGCATCTTAGAAGGGTACAAGTGAAACTCACTAAATGCAGAATACAAATGTTTTCATACAATAAACAAGAAGATCCCATGAAGGTTATGTTGAACAGTTGCATGAAAACATTTCAGATTGTATATGAAGCCAGCACATTGTACCCCATGATTACACTAATGTACACAGGTATAATTTAATAATAAAAAAAAAAAGATAGATTCTGTCACTATTTAAAGTGGAAAAACCAGCCGGGGTTGTGGGGAGCACATGTAGGCCTAGATACTTGGGAGACTGAGGCAAAAATTATCATCATAAATAGTACCAACACTATAAATAATTAGTGGTAGTAACCAATATCAATAGTAATAATCATTACCATACAAATAATCCATAAGATACAGAGAAATGTTTTTATAAAAATCAACAATTACTTCTTTATTCCTTTAAATTAAATCATAGCTGTGTACATCAATGCAATCATAGAGTACAATGTGCTGGTTTCATATACAGTCTGAAATATTTTCATCAAAATGGTTAATGTAGCTTTCATGGAATTTTCTTAGTTATTGTGTTAAAACATTTATATTCTGCATTTAGTAAGTTTCACCTGTACCCTTCTAAGATGCACCATAGATGTGGTCCCAGAATTTACCCTCGTTCCACCCATCCTTCCCCCTCCTTTGTTTTTATTTCTGAGTAATGTCTTAACTCTTCAAGGTTATTTCTGATTCCATATAAAATGATGTATTATTTTTTCGAGATCTTTAAACTATGACAATGGAGCTTTAAGAGGGATTGCATGAAAATTGTATATTGCTTTGGGTAGTCTGGGCATTTTAACAATGTTGATTCTTCCCAGCCATGAGCATGGTATGTTTTTCCATTTGTTAATCGCATTCACTTATTTCTTTTCTTAGAGTTTCATAGTTCTCTTTATAGATATCTTCCACGCCCTTTGTTAGGTAAACTCCCAAATATTTCATCTTCTTTGGCACTTCTTTGAAAGGAATAGAGTCCTTGACTGTGTTTTCAGCTTGGCTATTGTTGCTATATATAAAGGCTACAGATTTATGAGTGTTGATTTTGTAACCTGAGACATTGCTGCATTCCTTGATCACTTTTAGAAGTTTTGTAGTAGAATCCCTGGTGTTTTCCAGGTATACAATCAGATCATCTGCAAAGAGTGAAAGTTTGATCTCTTCTGACTCTATATGGATACTCTTGATCTCCTTTTCTTCCCTAATTGCAATGGCCAAAGTTTCCATTATAATATTAAAGAGCAGTGGAGACAATGGGCAACCTTGCCTAGCTCCTGATCTGAGTGGAAATGATTTCAATTTAACTCCATTAAAGATGATATTGGTTTTGGATTTGCTGTAGATGGCCTCTATCAGTTTAAGAAATGTCTCTTCTATACCAATAATCTGAAGTGTTCTGATCATGAAGAGATGCTGGATATTATCAAAAGCTTTTTCTTTTCTTTTTTCCTTTTTTGTTTATTTTGCAAGTTTTTGGCCAGGGCTGAGTATGAACCCGCGACCTGCAGCCCATAGGGCCGGTGCTCTACTCCTTTGAACAACAGGCACCACTCTAGTAACATTCTTTTCTTTTTCGTTTTTCCTTTTTTTTTTTTTTTTTGGCCGGTGCTGACTTTGAACCCACCACCTCTGGTATATGGGGCCGGCACTCTATTCCTTGAGAAACAGGTACTGCCCTTATCAAAAGCTTTTTCTGCATCATTTGAGAGAATCAGATGGTCTTTGTTTTTTAATTTGTTCGTGTGCTGAATTATATTTGTAGATTTACATACATTGAACCAACCTTGAGACCCTGAGATAAAACCCATTTGGTCAATGTGTACAATTTGTTTCATGCCTTGCTGGATTCTATTTGTTAGGATCTTGTTGAATATTTTTTCATCAATAGTCATTAGTGATAATGAACTATAATTTTCTTTTCCTGTTGGGTCTTTTCCTGGTTTGGGGATCAAGGTGATATTTGCTTTATATAATGGGTTAGGTAATATTCCTTCTTTTCTATATTTTGGAAAAGTTTGAGTAATATAGTACTAGTTCCTCTTTAAAGGTTTGATAGAATTCTGACAAGAAACCATCTGGTCCAGGGTTTTTCTTTTTAGGGATATTTTTATAGTTGATGCTATTTCAGAACTTGATATAGTCCTGGTCAACATTTCCACTTCATTCTGGCTAAGTCTTGGGAGGTGGTATGACTCCAAATATTGGTCAATTTCCTTCAGATTTTCATATTTCTGAAAGTAAAGTTTCTTATAATATTCATTAATGATTTTTGAATTTCTGAGGAGTCTGTTGTTATTTCGTCTTTACCATTTCTGATTGATGAAATTAGAGATTTTACTTTTTCCCATTTAGGTTAGGCAAAGATTTATCTATTTTGTTCACCTTTTCAAAAAAGGAACTTTTTGATTTATTGATCTTTTGTATAATCCTTTCGTTTTCAATTTCATTTAATTCTGCTTGAATTTTGGTTATTTCTTTTCTTCTACTGAGTTTGGGATTGAACTGTTCTTTCCTTCTCATTTGCTTGAGACATCCCATTAAATTCTTAACTTCTTTTCTTTCTGTTCTCTTGAGGAAGGTTTGCAGTGCTATAAATTTCCCTCTTAGGACTGCCTTTGTAAAATCGATTTTGGAGTATGTTCCGTGGACTGATGAGAAGAATGTATATTCAGTTTTGTTAGGACGAAATGTTTTGTAGATGTCTGTTAAATCCAAATGTTGAATGGTTAATTTTAAATCTAAAATGTCTTTTCTTAGATTTTTATTGGAGGTTCTATCCAACACTGCTAAAGGATTGTTAAAATCTCTGATGCTCTGGAGCTGTAGGAAATCAAGTTGCTCATGTCTGTTAGAGTTTCTTTTATAAATAGTGGCACATTCTGGTTGGGTGCATAAATATTAATCATTAAAATCTCATCATATTGAGTATTACCCTGAACAAATGTGAAGTGTCCATCCTTATCCTTTCTTACTTTTGTTGGTTTAAAGCCTATTGTGTCTGTAAGTAAGATTGCAACACCTACTTTTTTCTGCTTTCCATTTGCCTGGAATATAGATGACCATCCCTTCACCCTGAGTCTATATTTATCTTTTAAGGTAAGATGAGATTCTTGTATGCAGCAGATATCTGGCCTGAGATTTTGTACCCAGCCAGCCAACTTGGGCCTCTTTAGAGGAAAATTTAAGACATTCACATTAATTGAGGATATTGATAAGCCTGGTAGAATATGGGGTATTGAGTTTTTTGAAAGTTCATTGGACATTTTTAATCCTTTCACCACTGTGGAATTTGAAATTTGATGAAAAGTTTCAGAGTGACTTTTCTTTAGTAGTGAAGGATTGCACTGGTCATTATGGAGGCTAGGTCTGAGAGTATCCTGGAGAGCTGGTTTAGTTATGGCAAATTTCTTCAACATGTGAATGTCATTAAAGTATTTAATTTCTCCATCATAACTGAAACTCACTTTAGCTGGATACAGGATCTGGGTTGAAAGTTATTTTGTTTTAGGAGATTAAAAGTTGATGACCACCCTCTTCTAGCTTGAATGTTTTCAGCAGAGAGATCTCAGTAACAGAATTAGAACAGTTATTCTAATATTTTTCTCCTTGTCAGTTATGGTTTTCTCATGTCTGTCCGCTTTCAGAATTTTTTCCTTCATATTAATTTTAGGGAAGTTAATTATGATGGCTGGGAGATGTTTTATTTGGGTTGAGTCATGCTGGGGTTCTGAAACTGTCTACTATCTGAATTTCAGAATCTCTTGGCATGTCTGGAAAGTTCTCTTTCACAATCTCATGAAGAAGAGCCTCTGTGCCTTGAGAAGCCACTTCATCACCTTCAGGGATCCCTATCAGGCAAATATTGCATTTCTTTGAATTATCCCAGAGCTCTCTAAGAGATTGATCCAAAAAGCTCTCCATTTCTCTTCCTCTTTGAGAGTTTGAGAGCATTCGAAACCTTTGTCTTTAATGTGAGAAATCCTTTCTTCTGCTTGCTTCATTATGTTACTGAGGGATTCTACTATATTTCTAAGATCTTTGAGAGCTGCAAATTCTTGTCTCAATGTGTTAAAATCTTTGGCTATTTTGCCTTTGAATTCGTTGAATTCTTAAGACAACTTTTGAAATGCTCCTTGAATTTCTAATTCCAACTTTACCTCCATTCTATTAATCTTATTTGTAATCCAAATTCTGAATTTGATTTCTGACATCTCAGCCATCTGTTTATGAATGGGATTTTCAATTGTGAATGCCGTGTCGTTTTTTAGAGGAGTTGATGTACTCTGGTTATTCATGTTACTGGGGTTTTTCTGCTGATTGTGCCCCATGATTATTTTACACTGTTTGGCTAAATGAGCAGATACGATGAAGTTGGGTTTGGGGATACAGGAGTAGTGTGATTAACCAGCCCTTTGCCCAAGAGCTGGGACTGCTGTCTTTGTCGTTTCCCCTAGAGTTTTGGAAATAACCTGTACATTGCTATGGCCTGAGACACTGGGAACCTACTTGGTGTCGTGGGACTAATTGGCTCTGTCTTGTTTTTAGCTGGTCTGTCTCCTACCCTAGTGAATTACTTACTCTGGGTTGAAGTCTCAGCTGTGGAGAAATACCAGCAATTAAGTCACATCCACCCCGGGCAACAACTAGAAAAGGAAAATCAAACCTTCCCAGAACCATACAACCAGGGTACCACTTGGGATTGTCCTCATAGGATTGGCCCAGTTCAAGAGGTCCAAATCAATTGTCCCAGTCAGTACTGGTCTCAGGTGGGAGAGTTCAAAAGGTCTCCGGCAACTAGATAGCATAGGTCTGCTGGCAGGTTGAGTATGACTTGCTCCTGTGCTCTGCGAGGTCAGAAGGACCCACCCAGCAAATGAATTAGTCTGGGAAGGTTGATGTCTCCTTCCCCACCTTGCACCTCTGTCACACCCAGTCAGTGGCAACCTTGCAGGGCTGTGATCCAGTTTCCTCCATTGAGCAGATGCTTCAGGGGGTTGTGCCTGCCTGAGTCACAGGGAGATATATGTCTCCTCAGCCAGGCCACTGCTCTCTGACACTATCCGGCAGTGGGAGGTGAGGCATGACAACCTCGGGTGCTTAATGGGGACTGGGATGGTTCGCTCAGTTTTAGCCCCGCCCCTGATTAATGTTGCTGACAGAACAGAACAACTTTGCAGAATTTTTTTCTGTCCTGGCTATATTCCTCTGTGGACCAGACACTGTTTGAGCAACTCTGCCCTATCTTTGCCACTGCCCAATCTTGGCTGCAGTTTCTGTTATGGCAGATGAAGTCAGAACAGACACTTAGCTGTCACCCTGTCTTTGTCTCAGCCATGATCCCCTGAGGGGTGGGCGTGTCTGAGCCTCAGTGAAGCAGTTTTCTTTGACAGTCCCACTTTGGGAGTCTGTTATCTCTCCTAGCATGTATTCTAGTCCCCACGCTCAGCCCAGGCCGGGACTGCCTCAGGCATACTCTTTATTCATGGGGCCTGCATTTGTGGGGCCTGGATCTGTTTCACCAGTGGCTGCCACCAGAGAAGATGCCCAACTTCCTCTGGTTGCCCAGAGACACTAGGAGTGTCCTTTCAAAATATCCCCAGGGTTGTGAGCCATATTGTTCTCGGTGCTGAGGCTGCTGCTTTATGTTTTAGGGAACCAACACTCCTGTATGGTTCCTTCTCAGCTGGCCATCCTTTCCTTTCTCCCGTGTTGGAGAATCAGCACAGGTCAGCAACAGCCCAAGCCCCATCCACACCCTTCTAGAAAATGCCCAATAATCTGGACTCCATGAGGGACAGGCTTCCAGACCTCAGGGTGAGAATGGAGAGGAGTGAGAGGAGTTCAAAATTGCTGGTAGAGAATTTATACAGCTTTATACAGTTTTATGCCTGGCAGAAGAGTGCCATGGCACTTTAGTAGGGGAAGGAGGTCCACTTTCTAGAGGGTCTGTCCCGTGGGATAAAATGAGAAGATATTTGAACTCTGCTCACTTGTTTGAATGGAGTGTACTGTGAGCAGTTCTCATGGGGGGGGTGGGTAACTCCCGTCCACTTGGTGATGAATTTTGTACTTTTTTTTTTTTGTATCCTTGGGGTTGTAGCTCACTTCAGTGGGGCTGATGTGCATTCTTCAACCATCTATCTTGGCTCAGATCTGAACCATTGGCTTTCTTGCTAAATTTCTGTCCTTTAACTCTCCTTCTGGACAGGAGCCTCTGTGGAAAGCTGGCTCCAGTTGGCCTACTTGCCTCTGTCCCAAGACATGGCTTCTTGTATGATGTCCCTCATAATCCTAGAAAGTCACCAGCACCAACAATTACTTCTTTTAAAAGCTTAAGTCTTTTTTAACTTAATAGATGTTCACTACCGAAATTTACAGCTAATATCATATTTAAGTAACAAACTTTAAATTTGGTACCTAGTTGTTTAGCAATGAAGTACACATTATCTGTTATCACTATTTCTGCTAAAAAAAAAAAAAAAACTCTGCTACCAGCAATTATCTCCGAGCACAGAAAATGGGTAGTGGTGGGCTCTGGAGTACTCTGTGGCCACCACAGCAGTTGCATGGACCCAAGTCCTGAAGCTATTGATTCCTTGAGGTTTGGACCTGAGGCTTCAATCCACAGTGAGAGATCATGGCACAGGTAGGCACACATAGCAAAGCTGATGCTGTGTGCCCCTGGGCAGAGGGTGTATGGAGCAGGAGCCCTGAGTGCAGATCAAGGCCTCCACCTGCCTCCTTGTGCAGGCAGTGCAAGCAGATTCCCAGGGAGGAGCATCATAGCCTGTAGGTGCTGCAGTCACTGGGCAGCCAGGCAAAGAGCCCTTCTGCTGGGGCCATTTCCTGGAGGGGCTGTGATGGGAGGAGCCAGTGGTTCAGGGGCTCCAGAGCCCTCAGGGTATGGTAGGGCTGTCACTACCTTGTAATTCCCCACAGTGAGGAGGGGCGCTCTTCATTGAGCACTTGCTGTGTACTGGGTAGTGTCAAACACTGAGTATACAAAACCCTAAGATATCTCCACTTACCATCTCTTTTGGGAAAATAAGTACAGCAATTATAAGACAATCAATTCAATTTTAAATGCATATTTCCATCTCTAAAATAGTTGGACATGTACATAAAGTGTGTTAAGATACTGACAAAGCTAAAAAAAAAAGAAAAACAAATACTTAACACTGATGTAGTAAATGATGGAATAAACAAATGCTGTTAACTTTTCACAGCATAGTGCACACTTTAAGGCAAGATCACTTGCCATGAGGATGGTGACTGTGAATCTGTACTTGAATGTTTTTGTTAATTTCTAGATTTTTGAATGACATTGAGGGGTTCATTTTGTGTAGCTTTTATGTAGCTGACAATTTCTACCAGGTGCTTGAGTGTGAACTCTGCCATTTTCTTCCGTCCTTTCTTCATTCTATCCTCCCTTCTTCCCTTCCTTCTTGTCCTTCTTGTGCCTCTCTCTCTCTCTCTCCCCCCACAAACATGTATTTTTTTTTCTTTCTTACAAATATCTCATTGTGTTTCCCCAGGGAAAAGTGTCCTTGAGCTATTATATCTCACAATCTCAAACTCTTGGCCTGAATAGATCCTCTTACTTCAGTCTCTTGAATATCTGGGACTATAGGTGTACCCTCATCACACTCAACTAATTTTTCTATTTTCAGTAAAGGCAGAACTTCTATCTTATCAGGTTGGTCTTCTGAGCTCAAAGGATGTCCAGCCTCAGCCTCCCCTCTGATTCCCAGCATGCTAGGATTACAGGCATCAGAAACCATACCTGGCTTAAAAAAATAAATCATAAGAAAAATTTGAAAGATTTATACCACATTACTGAAAGAGCTCTAGGAGGTCTCACAATTAAGTTTGTAAACTCATCCTAGAAAATATCCTACTTACCTCATTGCTGAATATTACTGTATTCACCTTTCATGTATTCTCCTTTGGTAGCTAGTCTCCAAGGCTAATGCATAGTCCACCCTTCAGGGTACTCTTTCTATGACAAGTTGGTGAACTTAATTGTTAAATGTAGGACAATGACAGCTCTGATGACCATTCCAGAAAGAGTTCCAAAATTGCTTTAAGGGGGGGTTGAGCCAGATAGCAGCCAAGTAACAGCTTCTTTGCAACCGGGCACAGTAAGATTGGAGAGAGAAGACTTCAGGCATCTCTGGCTTGTGGGCTCTGCTGAAAATATCCCTTTGGGGATGCATAGAGATAGCAAGAGACTTCTGGATCCCAGGAGGAGGACAAAAGCAGTGGAGAACAGGCAAGTAATTGTATTTGGGTAGTGGCTGCCACTGCTGTATCAACAACAGCACCAAGATTACAAATAGGAAAGGACTTCCTTGTGGATTGTTTTGTTTTTGTGGACTTGGGCACTTAGTTGAACTACTTTGGGAGAACTTGAGCAAGAATGCAAATGACTTTAAGCCATTGTCTAGGGCATAGGACTGAGCCACCAATCTAGAATGGAGCTAATATTGGCCAGCTGTCGCACAGCCATTGTGGAAGAACTGCCCCTTTAAGTTCCCTCCTTGGGGTCACAGAGCTAGGTAGGCTCAGGCTGAGAGACCTTGGATGAGTGATCTTGTGACTGAGAAGGCCAAAGGCCAGGACTGAGACACTGAAGAAGAGCGTTCATGGTTTGGTAATAGAAAGGCTATCTTGCAACTTCAGCCATCAGGGGCATAAAGTAAGACTGATTTTGGAGAACTGGATTAGCAGGCAGCCACTTCAGGAGAGATTCCCCCCAACAAGTGATTTCCTGGAAAAGCTTCTGCTTAGTCAAGGTTAACAATTTAAAGTGTCTTTTGAGCAGACTGAGGAGAGATTTAGGTCCTCAACCAGGCAGGGTTTGAGAAATCCAAGAGACTTCCAGTTTCTATCTCATACAGCTATATCAGCATTGTGATTAACACACCTTAACTCAGAAGATCACCATTGCCCAAACACCAGACAATATTCAGCAAGATTTATATATACTGCTATTTTTTTCTTTTTAATTTCAACATTTTCCTTCTTGATTTTACTTTTTTCTCTTTTCTTTCTTCTTTCTTCTTGTATTTCCTCATATCTCTAATTTAAATATAATTTTTCATTGTTGCCCTCTTCAATAATAAGTACTTCATTTTTGCTAGTATTTCTTCCCCTGTTATTCGGTTCCCCCCCCCCCAATTTTATCCTGTAAGGTTTTGTGTCTATTTGCTTAGGTTTGATTTTTTTGTATTTTCATCTTTCCTCCTATTTGGTGGAGGTGGGATAATGTGCCTGCTCAGGCTGAAAAGGGCTTCTGACCTCAAGAGAACCACCCAACCCAGCACCTCCAAGGTTGGAAGTTTTAAGGGTGAGTCAGAATACCCTACTGTACACCTTTCTTACCCCTTTATGTGCCTCACTTCTTTTTGTTGATATTCCCTTTTATTCATCCTCTCTCCTTTCTCTTTTTCTTGTTTTAAATCTTTTCTCCCTTCTTGCTTTACAATCTTCTCATCCTTCTTGTCCCGTACCAAAGGGATTCATCAAAATCTTAGGCCGCAGGCATGGTAACTTAAAGAGGAAGAGGAAGTTAAAGAAAAATTAGGGCAAAAAAATAGATAAAAGAAAATATTCATTAGGAAAAATCAGCAGAAAAATCCTGGCAGCATAATTAACCAGTCCAAAGCAACGACCCCAAATGACCAGGAGGTAGCTACTGCAGAAGATTCCACCTAAAAAAGAAATTTTAGATGTGACGTAAGGGAAATTTAAAACACAGATAATGAAAATAATGATGGAAATTGTTGAGAAAGTGGAAAATAACCAAAACGCATAAATGAAATTGCTGAGAAAGTGGAAAATAACCAAAAGGAAATCCAAAACAGAAACAAGTAAGAGATGAACAATAGGAAGAATATAGAAATGATATAGAAGAGATTAAGGAACTGAAGCAGTGGATTAGGGAAATTAAAGATGCAATAGAAAGTATCAAAAAAAGATTAGACCATGCAGAAAAATGAATCTCAGAGGCAGAGGACAAAGCTCTTCAAATAACTCAGATAGTTAAAGAGGCAGAAAAGAAGAGAGAGAAAGCAGAACGTTCACTGACAGAATTATGGGATTTTATAAAGCATTCAAACATATGAGTTATAGGTATCCCAGAAGGGGAAGAAGAATTCTCCATAGGAATGGAAGCCATATTAGAAACTATTATAAATGAAAATTTCCCAAATATCAGCAAAGATTCTGACACACTCCTTTCAGAGAGATATTGGAGCCCAGGTCACCTCAATTCTAAAGAACATCTCTGAAACACTTTGTGATGAACTTGTCCAAAGTCAAGACAAAGGAAAGGATTTTTCAAGCTGTCAGAACTAAGCCCCAATTGACCTACAGGGGAAAATCCATAAGAGTGATGGCAGCCTTCAATAATGAAACTTTCCAAGCAAGAAGACAATGGTCATCAACCATTAATTTACTTAAACAGAAAAATTTCCAGCCCACAATTCTGTATCCTGTTAAGCTAAGCTTTAAAACTGAGGCAGAAATGAAATCTTGTACTGATATGCCAACATTGAGGAAATTTGTCACAAAAGACCAGCTCTACAGGAAATTCTTCAACCTGTTCTACACACTGACCATCACAATGGACCACCAGCAAAGTAAGCACCCAGACATTAAAGGACAGAACCTAGCTTCCACAATGACACAATTGATCTTATTTTAGACTTCACAAATAGGATAAATAAAATACTACCACACTTATCAATTATCTCAATAAATGTTAATGACTTGAATTCCCTACTGAAGAGGCATATATTGGCTGATTAGATTAAAAATGGAAGCCATCCACTTTCTGTCTGCAAGAAACACTCCAAGCCTCAAAGGACAAATTAAAATTCTGACTTAAGAATTGGAAGACAAATTTTCAGGCAAATGGAATTCAGAAGAAATGAGAGGTTGCAATCTTATTTTCAGATGCATGTGAATTTTAAGCAAAAAAGGAAAAGATAGTCATTTCACATTGGTCATGGGAAAAATACAAGAAGAAATTTTAATTCTGAATATTTATGCACCCAACTAAAATGCTCCTAGATTCTTGAACCACACCTTAATTAGTCTGAACAATATGATGTCCTATAACACCATAATAACAGAGGACTTTAACATTCCTCTTAAAGAACTGGAAAGATCTCTAAACAGAAGTTAAACAAAGATATAAGGGACTTAAAGAATACTCTACACAACTGGACTTGATAGATATATAAAGAAAACTCCATCCCAAAGATAAATAATATCTTTATATATTTTCCGCAGCCCATGGGACATTCTCCAAAATTGATCATAAACTAGGACACAAAACAAACCTCAACAGAATCCAAATAATTGAAATTTTCCCTTGTATCTTCTCAGACCACAAGGCATTGAAGTTGGAATTCAACTCCAACAAAAACATTCAACCCCACACAAAGTCATGGAAATTAAATAACCTTATGCTTAATGACAGTTGGATGCAGAATGAAATAAAAGAGAAAATCATTAACTTCCTTGAGCCTAACAACAAGGAAGACACAAGCTACCAAAATCTATACAATGCACAAAAGACAGTCCCAAGAGGAAAATTCATCACTTGATATGCCTACATCCAAAACACAGAAAGAGAGCATATCAAGAAACTCACAAGCCATCTTACAGAATTGGAAAAAGAATAATCTAAGCCAAACCCAGCAGAAGAAAAGAAGTATCCAAAATTAAATCAGAGATTAATGAAATTGAAAACAAAAGAATCATTCAGAAAATTAATGAAACAAGGAGTTGTTTTTTTTTTTCTTTTAAACTTCTTTTTTTAAATTAAATCATAGCTGTGTACATTAATGCAATCATGGGGTAGAATGTGCTGGTTTTATATATAATTTGAAGTATTTTCATCAAATAATGTGTTCAGACATTTATATTTTACATTTAGTAAGTTTCACCTGTACCCTTCTAAGATGCACCGTGGGTGTGGATCCCCCAAGGAGCTGGTTTTTGAAAAAATATATAAAAGATAATCCTTTGGTCAGACTAATGAGGAATAGAAAAGTAAAATCTCTAGTAACCTAAACAGAAATGATAAAGGGGAAATAACAACTGATGCCACAGAGATATAAGAGATTATCTCTGAATACTACTAGAAACTCTATGCCCAGTAATTTGACAATGTGAAGGAAATGGATCAATATTTGGAAACATGCCCTCTCCCTAGGCTTGGCCAGGAAGAAACAGATCTCTTGAACTAACCAATCTCAAGCACTGAGATCAAAGAAACAATAAAACATCTCCCACCATAAAACATGCCCTACTCCTTATTCCCAATTTTTTTCAAATCTTCAAAGTAGAGCTTATTTCAATATTGCTGAAATTATTGCAAAAAATTGAGGAGGAAGGAATCCTCACCATCACATTCTACAAAACAAACATCACCCTGATACCAAAACCAGGAAAAGACCCAACTAAAAGGAGAACTTCAGGCCAATTTCACTAATGAATATAGATGCAAAAATTCTCAACAAAATCCTAACCAATAAATTACAGCTTATGTTCAAAAAAGCCATACATCTTGATCAAGTAAGTTTCATCCCAGGAATGGAGGGCTGGCTTAACATATGCACACCCATAAATGTTCTTTACCATATCAATAGAAACAAAAACAAAGACAATATAATCCTCTCAATAGGTGCAGAAAAAGCATTCCATTCGATAAAATCCAGCACCCTTTTCTAATTAGAACACTGAAACATATAGGCATAAGTGGCCCATGTCTTAAACTGATAGAAGCTATCTATGAGAAAACCACAACTAATATTTTACTGAATGGAGTAAAACTGAAAACTTTCCCACTTCGAACTGGAACCAGACAAGGTTGTCCTCTATCGCCATTTCTATTCAACATAGTGCTGGAAGTTCTAGCCAATACAATCAGGCAAGAGAATGAAATAAAGGGTATCCAAATGGGAGCAGAAGATTTCACACTCTCTCTTTGCAGACAATATGATCTGATACCTCGAGAACCCCAAAGACTTAACCACAAGACTTCTGAAAGTCATCAAAAATACAGTAATGTCTCAGGATATAAAGTCAATGTCCACCAGTTGGTAGACTTTGTATGTACCAATAACAGCCAAATGAAGCCAAGATGAGAGGCTAATTAAGGACACAGCTCCATTCACCGTGTCTTCAAAGAAAATGAAATAGCTAGGAATATACCTAACAAAACAGGTGAGTATCTCTATAAAGAAAATTATGAAACCCTAACAAAAGAAATAGCAGAGGATATTAACAAGTGTAAGAACATGCCATGTTCATGGTTGGGAAGAATCAGCATTGTTAAAATGTCTCTACTTCCTGGGCAGCACCAGTGACTCAGTGAGTGGGGCGCCAGCCCCATATACCAAGGGTGGTGAGTTCGAACTCGGTCCCAGCCAAACTGCAACAAATAAATAGTTGGGCATTGTGGCAGACATCATTAGCTACTAAGGAGACTGAGGCAAGAGAGTCGCCTAAGCCAAGAGTTGGAGGTTGCTGTGAGCTGTGATGACATGGCACTCTACCAAGGGTGACAAAGTGAGACTCTGTCTCAAAAAACAAAAAATAGTCTGTATGTCCCAAACCACTCTACAGATTCAATGCCATTCCTATTGAAATACCAACATTGTACTTTTAAGACTTGGAAAACATAATTCTTCATTACGTATGGAACCAGAAAAATCCCCCTAGAGCTAAGGCAGTTCTTAGCAATAAAACAAAACTAGGGGCATCAGCCTATAAGACTTTAGGCTATACTTGTAGTCAAACAGCATGGTACTGGCACAAAAATAGAGACATGGACATTATCAAAGAGAAAACCAGGAAATGAAGCTAACATCTTATAACCATCTAATCTTTTATAAACCAAACAAGAACATACACTGGGGGACTGGATCCCTCCCTATTCAATAAATCATACTGGGAGAACTGGATATCCACATGTAGAAGACTAAAGCTGAACCTGCACCTTTCTCAACTTACTAAAATTGATTCATGATGGATAAAGGACTTAAATTTAAGACATGAAATGATAAATATGCTCAAACAAAGCTTAGAAAAAATATTGGAAGATATTGGCCTGGGGAAAGACTTTATAAAGAAGACGTCCATGGCAATTGCAACAAGAACAAAAATAAACAAATGGGACCTAATGAAACTGAAAAGCTTCATTAAGAGAACAACCAAAGCAAATAGACAACCTATGCACTGGTAAAAGATATTTGCATATTTTGAATCAGACTAAAGTTTGATAGCTAGGACTTATCTAGAACTCAAATTAACCCACATGAAAAACATCATCAGTTCCATGTATCAATGGGTAAGAGAAATGAATAGAACCTTCTCTAAAGAAAAGATAAATGGCTAGCAAACACATGAAAAAAATGTTCATTGTCCCTAATTAATATAAAATGAAAATCAAACCTACCCTGAAATACCACCTAACCCCAGTGAGAATGGCCCACATTGTTGTGTGAACAGAGACACAAGAGACAGTAGCTTTGCCCCACGTGCAGAACTCATACCTGTAATTATTAGGGGAAATGCAAGAAACACACTACACACTCTCCAGGTGGCATGTAGCAAATTAACTTTATTTCTGACTACCTTATATACTTTTGCAGTCATGTGCTCACTTAATCTATGATTTACAATATTCATTATTTAACTCTAAATTTAAGTGGCAGATATCCTGTCCCAGAAAATAGCACAACACTCTTTTACCTTAGGTCTTAAGAAATCTACATTAAAATAAGGGAGACAAAGCTACAGGAGACCTGCTTCCTCATGCAGGAAGTTAACCTTAAATGGGTTTATGACTTTATTTCTTCATAGTGTTGAGATCTTTAGGCTTTTGTATAGCCAAAAGATCTTTGTAAAACATTTTGTCAACCTCTGGACCGTGCCTCCAGGCAAGAAGCTTTTCAGCTTCTATCATCCTGGGACCAGCGGATGCAAAAAGCTTCAAAGTATCTGTTCCTGGATGACCAGAAAACAGTCTTTGTGTTTGCCTCAGGGCTGCCCAAATGTGTTGCTTTTTCTGTGAAGGCAAAAGCCAATTTAACCCATTAGTGGCTTACTCGAATGAGATGTACATGAGACATACTTGTGGGGATTTCTAACCCCACACCACATCACAGAATCTCAAAACTGAAGATGCTGGTGTGGGTGTGGAAAGAAAGGAGCACTTTTGCACTGCTGGTGGGACTGCAAACTAATGCAACCTTTTTGAAAGAAAATACGGAGAACCCTCAAAGAACTCAAGCCAGACCTCCCATTTGATCCTGCAATCCCATTATTGGCATCTACTCAGAAGGAAAAAATCCTTCCACCATAATGACACTTGCACTAGACTGTTTATCACAGCTCAATTTGCAATCACCAAAATGTGGAAACAGCCTAAATGCCTACCAACCCACGAATAGATTAACAAACTGTGGTATATGTATACCATGGAATACTATTCATCGATTTAAAAAGATGGAGAATTTACATCCTTTGTATTAACCTGAATGGAAGTGGAACACATTATTCTTAGTATAGCTTCACAAGAATGGAGGAGCATGGGGCAGCACCTGTGGCTCAAGGAGGAGGGCGCCAGCCACATATACCAGAGGTGGTGGGTTCAAACCCAGTCTCAGCCAAAACTGCAATCCTATGTGATCAATCTTGATATGAGGACAATTAATGACTTAGTACATGGTGGGGGGGGGCAAAAGGATAGAGAGAGAGAAGGTGGGAGGGCCTTGGGGGAAAGGAATAGCAGGAAGAGGAAAGGAGGGAAGGGGATGGGAGAAGGGAAAAGCAAAGAATGGGAAGTAGGGTAGTGGGGGGTCTCAGGGTGTGACACACCTTTTGGGGGCAAGACACGATTATAGGAGGGACTTTACCTAAAAACTATAATCAGTGTCACGTGGTATCTTATAACCTCAATGAATCAACAACAACAACAACAATAATTCTTTTGAAAGGCATTCTAGGCATTGGAGTCTGTACATAGTTTCCCAGGAGGAGTACTTTGAAGATAACTATCATGATATTCAACAATGGACTATGTAGCACAATTTGAGGATGGCCAATATAAGAAAAGAATTACAGTATACTAGCTACTGCTCAATATAACATTAATATTTGCCTCCAATAAATAAATCTGTCAAGCATAAAATGTGGAAAACCACTGTGGAGCATGCAAGAATTGAAGGAATAAAATTACTATGAATTACCTGAAAAACCTGCTGAAATAATTTTAATCCACAAAATGTAACCAGACAAGTAATAAGAAAAGAACTGAGCTTAAGCATTAAATCCATCTAACCCTACACATAAAGAAACTTTCATTTAATAGGAATTTGTGTTATAGATCTCAATAGAAGGGCTAAACCAATGAAATACATAAATTATAAAACTAAATAAATTTGGAGAGAAATGGCAAAAAGATAATAGGTAGTATAAGAACAATAATAATATTATTTTAATCTAGGGAGGGAGGTAAATAGTATCTAGACTGAGTAATCCAAAAAAATAGAAGAGTAAGTACACAAAAATTATACAAAGAGACATAGAGAAAATTCTCCTGACCTTCAGTGGTAGCAGGATAAGCAGGAAGTAGAACTAAAGGAATTGCATCAATCCTCATAGCAGGGACGCAGAATTAGGGTAAAAGAACTTTCAGAAATGGCAAATGAAGTCAATTTTGTGGTCTGTGCTGCCCTATTCCCAGGAGTGTTCAAACAGGGAAGGGCTTGAAGAATGCCCGGAACGGGAAGGGATATCCAAGACCTACTTGAGGACATAAGAATTGGTATGTGTCAGAGCTGTTCCAATATCTAAGTTGCACCCCATACAGAGGTTGTGTCCTTAAGAGTGAAACAGCAGAGATAAGGGTTAAGCATGAATATGACAAGAACATCATTGTGATCTTGACGTGAAAAAGAATTTGAAATTGGTTGGGGCATCCCAGTGCTGCACTGAGAGGTCCTGTCTACCTTCTCCCCACCGCCCCTCAGACATGGAGTTTACTGAGTAGCCTCAGAAAACTTCCTCCCAGCTGTGCCTGATTCTGATTAGTTCACATCTGAGAATCCCCAGGACCTACTCCCTTGTCCTGGAACAAATATTTACTGCTTTTTCCCAGGTGAGATGCGGTCCCTTTCCAGAAATGGCTTATAGGTGACATGGCAATTACAGCTCCAGGGGGAGATGAAATCAGGGAATAGCAAGATACATAACTGCTTGGCTCCAGATGGCCGCTACCTACTATGGCCATGGTCCTGTTACCAGTTCCACCCACGACATCAACAACTGTGGTGTGTGTTTTCTATTTTTTGTTTATTTGTTTGTTTGGCTCAGACCCCAGATACTCAGTGGGCAGGTGAGCTGCTAGGAAAGATAGAGATTTCACTGGGGGCCTCAGCAGAGCTTCACCTAAGCCTTGGACTACTTCTAAGCTGAGAGGGGGAAGGGATGTGTGAAGACAGAGACCTCACAGCAGGCTGACCATGGTCATGGCTACTTGGCTTTGGGGAGGTGGACATTGCTAAGGCTGGGGCTAGCCAGAGTTAAAGGCACCTGTGTTATCACCTGCTCTTTCCCTTTAATATGGCACCGTCCATCAGTCTGGGCTCCCAAGAACTTTACTCAGAGGACTTGAGACATTTTGGTATTTAGAGTTCAGGGTAAATACTCAGGCTCTTTGGCTGTGTGGTCCCTGGTTTATGAACACTCTTGCACACACAAAGATATACACGACCCCAGGGTAAACATCCCAGGCAGGTTCAGAACCTGGATGGCACCTGAGAAACTGCACAGGTGTGGATCATCGTGGGTTGTGACATTATGTGCTTTTCTTTCCCACTGAAAGACTGGCTTCACACTGAGAATCTTTGGAACAAGGAACAGTTCTTCACATTGCTGCCTCTGCCCCTATAGGCTGAGGGGTCAGGAATCCCGTTGTTGGTTTAAAAATTGCTTCAAAAAGAGAAAACCAAACACCAGGAGAAAAACTACACATCTTGAGTGGCATCTCAGAAACTGTTTCTCTGTAACAGAGCAGAATGACTAAAGTAGGACCCTGAGGCCCTGAATTACTGGATTCAGTTCCCTCACATGCCATAGTGAGTTGTAAGACTTTGAAACCCTTGAATTCTGCCATTTTCTTTCTCATAATGTACCAAAGGGGAATGATATTTACCATATTTAGGTTATCAGGATATAACCTAAATGAATATATTTAATACAGTTAGAGTAGTATGTGGCACAGAATCAATTCTCAGTCAGTTTTACTGTTTGTATCATTAATTTTCTGGTATCACAAAGAATGGGTTTCAGTGGATGTGTTATTGTGAGCACAAAGCGGGGCTGATATTTTCACCTAATGAATCTGACCAGAGTTGTTTTCCCACAATTTTACTAGAAGGAAACCCTAACTCACTCAACCTGATTTGATCTCTGACTGAGGTCCGTTAGTCCTTTTCATGTTCTCACACATCATGCTGTGACCCTGGAAGTATCTCAATGCTGGATAAGTGGAGGGTGCTCATGTGGGCTGAGCTTAATGTGAGCTTCTCAGTTCAGTTTTTTGTTTGTTTGTTTGTTTGTTTGTTTGTTTGTTTGTTTGTTTAATTCTGTTCAGGATCTCAGAATACTGTCCTCATTCTCACTGCTATTTATGGAGCCCACTCTGTTACCCTACAGAAAGGTCCTTTCTTGACCCACAGTTGCATGATTCTTGTTACATTTTGTGCTAAAGCAAAAACATTAGAAAGGGAACCTGAGTAGATCACAAAAACCAAATGAATTGATAAGTGTCATTGCTGGAATGGACAGAAAGAGTGTGGACATCTGGAGCCAAAAGCAGTGATATGTTTATTCAGAACCAGGCAGTGCTCCAATTTCTGTCCTCCCTTATACCATCATGATTGTTTTGTGATTCTTCAGGGCTTTAGTATATGGTATTTATTTCAACCTCCACCACCCTCTTTTTTTCAGAGGTAAGAATGATGCAGAACATTCCAACTCCGTAATCACAAGGTTGGTTCCACTAGCAACCAGCCCCATACTGAGGCTACCCAGGAGCCCACCAAAAGTCATGCCATTCGGGCAAAAGATGTTCTCATCACCCAGGAAATTCTGAAGGATTTAGGAGACCTATAAGATCAAATGCTTATATCACTCAAAAACTTATAAACAACTTAAAAGCTGTTTGTCATAAAGTCTTTCCCCAGGCCAATATCTTCCAATGTTTTTCCATTTCTTTCTTAAAGGATTTTTATCATTTCATGCCTTAAATTTAAGTCCAAAATAATTTATATTCTTTTAAATTTGTTGAGATTAGATTTATGCCCTAAGATTATGATCACTTTTGGAGGCTGATCTATTGGCTGATGAAAAGAATGTATATTCAACTTTGTTAGTATAAAATGTTATATATATGTCTATTAATTCCATCTGTTCTAAGGTTGTATTCAAGTTCATTCTTTATTTATTTGCTTTCTGCTTGGGGCATTGTTCAATACTGGTAAGTATTGATTAGTGTTGAAATATCCACCTATTATGGTACAGGACAATATCATATTTTCAGCGCCTTTAGAGTTTCTCTGATGTATCAAGGAGCACTCAGGTTGGGTGCACAAATGTTAATCATTCAAATTTCTTTATGTTGTGTGCTTCCCTGACCAGTATCTAATGTCCTTGTCTTTCCTTATTTTTGTTGAGTTAAATACAATTGTATTTGCAATAAGATTGCAACCCTGGCTTTGTTCTGATTTCCATTTGCTTAGATTATTGTTTTCTACCTTTTCTTTCTGAGTCTTTTTAATATCCTTTGAGGTTAGGTGTGTTTCTTGGAGACAACAGATATTTGGCTTGGTCTTTTGTGGTTTGCTGCTGGGATAAGTGGCCCACACTATGCAGAAGCCTTTCAGGATACTTGCCAAAGACTCCAGCCTCTTCGGGGGCAGTCCATGAGGCAACCAGATAGGGGAAAGGGTGAGCTGTGGACTCAGGATTGTGAAGAGAATATTTTTTCACTTTTGTTCCAGGCAGGATGAGGACTGGACTCAGAGGTGGAAACTTCCATGTGCAGGAGAACTCTACCCTTACTTCTCCCTCCCTGGGGTAAGGTGATAAGTTCTTTGTTCCCTGATTGCTCACCTACAGGTGGGCCTCCTGATTGGGGGAGAAGTCTCCCTTCCCCTCAGCCATAGACACCTTCACAGTAGTCACTCTGTAGCTGATCATAGTTATCTTTGTTTCTTGCAGTCACAAGTAGTCTCAATGGGGATGATGTGCACCTTAAGTTCTTCTCCTACACAGCTCTCTGTTTTTGTCTTCTCTAGATTCACTTCTGTCCAACCTTTCTACTTCTATACGGATCTTTCAAAAAACACTAGTATGATTTGGGTGAATACTTGAATTTCTCATGTCTCTGTTTTTTCCATTAAAATAAAATGTTGAATGGAATGCTTTTTTTGTCCTTTCAACTTTAGAGTTCATTGTCCTTGGTTAAAATAAAGACAATGTTCCTAACAGAATCGACTGTTAATTAAGGGGAATGCTTCACAGAGTGGTCAACACAAGATCTCTTTAACTGTGTCAACAGAAGACAACCTCTGTTCTAGACTTTTATTGAGGCAAAAGTTTGAAAAGTGGTAGAAAGCAGATGCATTGTATTTGAAATGCACACTTCTTTCTTTTATATCTAAGTAGCCAACATTCTAAAAATTAATGATTTCAAAATCAAAAACAATTATAATTTCTCATTTATTCTAAAAATAAGAGTTCTGCAACTTCAGTCTCATCAAATTGAATTGAGATGTCCAGCTGCCTCTTTGCATCAGACTTATTATCATTATTCAGAGACCTCTTAAGTGCCCTTTTTGTGTTCTGGTCTCACTCCTTATATAGTCTGCTTGGCTTCGATATCCATTTGAATATTTTCTGCTCAGTTTAAAAGTTTGGAGAGAAACACTAAAAATCCTTTTAACTTCACATTTCTACTTCATATGTACCTTATTGTTATTATTATTATTATTTGGGATTCATTGAGGCTACAAAGAGTTAAGTTACATTGACTGTGTCTGTTAGGTAAAGTCTCTCTTGTAATTGTGTCCTGCCCCCAAGAGGTGTGCATACACCTTGACACTTTTAAGAAATAGTTTGGGGCAATAACATCTAATGCTGTTTCAAAAAGTTGCATTTTTAATGCTTACTATTTCAAAAAATATGTTTTTTCCTGGAGAAAGGGAAGAGAAGAATGATTAGATGTGTGCTCATCTGTAACTTGGTTCTATTAAAGTGTTTTCATGCATTTCACTCAAGACATGGAATGTGACACAGTTAAAGAGATCTTGTGTTGACCACTCAGTGACTATTACTATTGACAAGTAATAGTTAAATGTTCTAACTGAAGAATATACACATTGAGAAATATTTTTTAAGTAATAAACTTGAACTTGTGTACAAATTTTTGAAGTGAACAAAAACATCATTTCCATATATACAATGTAGCCTCTCTGCATTGTCTATCTGTAATTGTAGAAATAATACTATATTCTTCCATATTTTCACACTTACAGAACTTTTATATGTAGGACTTTCAATTTCCAAGAATTCCTCTTTGAATTTTCTTAAAATGTAATATGGTTATTTCTTCACCGTGAAAAGGTTTTTAAAGCTCATAGCTTTTTTTGAAGTAAATTACATTGTACATAGGATTAATCAACACATTGAGATGAATTATGCAATTTCTGTATTCTTATCAGTTATTCCTTCTAGATGAAGAAATTTTCATCTTTCAAGTAAACTCTATTGGGAGACATGCCAAAAAGTTGTTCAACAGAACAGGAATAATGTGTGGCAAATGTTAGTTGGCCCTGTGTATAAGAGGGCATATGTAAAAGAAAATTATCCAGTTTCTTTTAAGTTACACTGTTTTTTCCAAATTTATTAAGCAGTATTTCATATTTCCTGTCTCATTTCATTAAACTCCATTTCCATATTTATTTAGGAAATTATTCAAGAACTATAGTTACTGAGGAAATAGTCAGGTATTTAGCAATCATCAGGAAGCTTTGCTGATTCATCTCCATATTTTAACACTGTGGGATTTTCATACTCAACTAATTGCACCACACATTGGATGATTCAACCAGCAATTCTACTGATACAGCTGCACACTTTGATGTTACAATTGCTGAGTTTGAAATTCACTACAGGTTGTGCTGCTTGATTTTCTGATTAGGTTACCTGTTTTAATAATTGAGCAATAAGTGTACAATTTAGTAATTGTACCTGAGTCATTTTGGACAAAAGTGGAATTTTTAACTTTAGAGTTTTCTCATTTTCTGATTCCATTCCTTCAAACATTTCAATTTTAACTAAAGTAAATTTTAGAGGGAATTTTAAGTACCAAGGTCAAGCTATGACTTCTGTTAAGTACTTTATAAATAATGTTACTACTATAAAATAATTACTATAAATTTAATTAAACATCCCTTTGTGATATTTTAAATCTCCTATTCTCTCATCATCAAAATATATTTTGTGTTTAATATATAGTGTATCTGTAAAAATTAAATATAAAACTCATGCATATATAGGTGTTTATATACAAGAATGTAAGTGAGAATATATTTTGTATACATACTGTTATGGTAAGGACAATTTAATATCAGAGTGTTTCTGCAAAGGAAAGATAAGTATAACTGACCCATTTCCTACAATACTCAATTTTATTATTAAAAAATTATTTCATC
>CAUYON010076824.1:0-19587 GCA_963573935.1 Arctocebus calabarensis
TAGTCCCAGCTACTCGGGAGGCTGAGGCAAGAGAATCGCTTAAGCCCAAGAGCTGGAGGTTGCTGTGAGCAGTGTGACGCCACGGCACTCTACCCAGGGCGATAAAGTGAGACTCTGTCTCTACAAAAAAAAAAAAAAAAAGGTGATCCTAAAGATTATATGGAAATTCAAAGGATGTAGCTGAAACCACTTTCAAAAAGAATAAAGCCAGAGGTTGAACACTATCTGCTTACAAGACTTATAAGTTATAAAGGTGGTGTGATACTGTCATCAAGATGGGCAAATAGATCAGTGGAACAGAACAAAGAGTCCAAAAATAGCTGACACATACATAAAGAATCAAAGCTTTGACCAAGGGCCAAAGTAAATTCAGTGGGGCAAAGAGAAAATCTTATTGCCCCCAAAATGGTGTGAACCACTTAAATGTTTGTCTACAAAAAATGCACTTTGACCTCTGTCTCATTCCGTGCTCAATGTAAATTTTAGATAAATTATAGACCTAAAAAAAACTCAGAAACAAAATTTCTAGAAGAAAAAACAGGACAATACAATCATACCATCATAATACTGAGGTAGGCAAAGAATTCTTGGACCAGATACAAAAAGAACAAACACATCATATAATGATAAATTGGACTTCCATTAAATCAAAACTTTATGCTCAACCAAAAACTCAATTAAGAAAATGAATAGATAAGGCTAAGATTGGGAAATAAACATGTGGCACATATATCTGACCAAGAATTTATATCCACAATATAGAAAGATCTCCCACAAATCAAGAATAAAGAAGTAGACCAGGTACAGTGGTTCACATCCATAATCCTAGAACTCTGGGAGGTTGAGGCAGGAAGATCCCTTGAGTTCCAGTGTTCGAACCCAGCCTGAACAAGAGTGAGACCCCATCTCTACTAAAAATAGAAAAAATCAGCTGGCCATGGTGTTGGGAACCTATAGTCCCTGCTACTCAGGAGGCTGAGGCAGGAAGACTGCTTAAGCCCAAGAGTTTGAGGTTGCTGTGACCTAGGCTGATGCCATGGCACTCTAGCCTGGGCAACAGAGTGAGACTTTTCTCAAAAAATAGATAAATGAAATGTTTAAGAGTATTATAAAAAGGGCAGCGCCTGTGGCTCAGTGAATAGGGTGCTGGCCCCATATACTGGGGTGGCGGGTTTGAACCCTGCCCTGGCCAAACTGCAACAAAAAAAAATAGCAGGGGGTTGTGGCAGGCACCTATAGTCCCAGCTACTTGGGAGGCTTAGGCAAGAGAATCGCCTAAGCCCAAGAGCTGGAGGTTGTTGTGAGCTGTTACGCCACGGTACTCTACTGAGGTGACCAAGTGAGACTATGTCTCCAGAAAACAAAACAAAACAAAAACCAAAGAGTATTATAAAAAAAGGACAAATAAGTAAATAACGCAATTTTTAAGACAAACTCCTTTAAAACATTTCATGAAAGAAAATATATGAGGCCAAGGAGCACATGAAAAAGTTCTAAACGTAATTACTCATTAGGGAAATGCAAACAAAAGCCATAATATGATAATAATTCATGCCTAATAGAATGGCTAAATTAAATTTAAAAAAATATTAGCAACATCAGATGCTATGAAGATATACAGCAAGTAAACTTTTATCCAGTCCTGGTGGGAGTATGAAATGGTCTGACCACTTTGAGAAACCCTTTGTCAATTTCCAGTTAAATACCTATCTTTCCTGAGATCCAGAAATTCCACTCCTACATATTTACCCAAGAGAAAGAAAGCACATGTGAACAATAAGTCATAGATAAGAATGTTTAAAGCAGCCTTATTTATAAAAGGCTCAAAAGGAAAACAATCCAAAACCCAACAGGAGAAGGAATTTGTGTATATCAAGATAATGGTATATAAAATATTGAAAAAGAATAAACTTTTGATATACTCAACAATACAGATGAATCTCAAAACAAAAAACAAAAACCAGATTATGCACAAGTAGCCAGATTAAAAACGGTACATATCAAATGATTCAATTTTTATAATTCTATAGTGATAGAAATCAGATGGTAGGGGAAGGGAACCTGGTTAAAAATGGGCACAGGGAACTTTTATTACAGGAATGGACGTGTTCTATTTGTTATTTCTGAAGTGGCAGGCTACATGGGTTGTATACAATTGTCAAAATTCAAACTATTCATTTAAGATGCATGCATTTCATTGTATGTTAATTATATCTTATAAAACTGTTGCATATGACTCAAGGGACATCACCATAAAAAAGAAAGGAAAAAAATCTTGCAAATCCAGTAAAAAATATATATTTTTAGAAACAAATCCATTTTGTTATTATTGTTTTAACTTATGTAATTAAATACAAATACTAAACGGACATCAGTTCGTATTTTTCATTTCAATATTATTTCTTCTTCTTCTTTTTTTTGAGACAAGAGTCTTAAGTTGTTGCCCTGAGTAGAGTGCCGTGGTGTCACAGCTCACAGCAACCTCCAACATGGGTTCAACCAATCCTCTTGCCTTAGTTTTTCTATTTTTAGTAGAGATGGATCTCACTTTTGCTCAGGCTGGTCTCGAACTCCTGAGCTCAAGCAATCCACCCGCCTCAGCCTCCCGGAGTGCTAGGATTACAGGCGTAAGCCACCTCACCCGGCCTTCAATGTAACTTCTAAACGAATGTCAGTTTATTTTTTCATTGCCGAGGGTACGAGGAAGAAGTCTTCCTATGTAAACTGAAATATAAAACAGCCCTGGGCAGATTGTGATTCTATCTGTATATATCAACTAAAGTATGTATAAATTACTACCATAAAACACAACAGAATTCCAGCAAATGTGTTTACATAGAAAACTGATTATAGTTATTGACTAGTGAGAGTTACTGTTCTCCTTAACTGTATAAAAAAGGGTTAAGCTCAAGGCCATTTCTTTTCTTTTCTTTTTTTTTTTTTTTTAGACAGAGCCTCAAGCTGTCACCCTGGATAGAGTGCTGTGACATCACAGCTCACAGCAACCTCCAATTCCTGGGCTCAAAAGAGTCTCTTGCCTCCGCCTCCCAAGTAGCTGGGACTACAGGCGCCCGCCACAACACCTGGCCATTTTTTTTTTTTTTTTGGTTGCAATCATAGTTGTTTGGCGGACCTGGGCTGGATTCGAACCCACCAGCTCAGGTGTACGTGGCTGGCGCCTTAGCCTACTGAGCCACAGGCACCAAGCCACAAGGCCATTTCTATGAATAAGTTGAAGCTGCTGTTTGGAAGGCAAAGACATATGTTCAGCTGAGCTGAACCATTTATCCCCCATGAAATCCTCAGAAGCTTTCTGCAGCAGCCGGTAAAAATGGAGTTCTCTAGGAAATTATCTAAGTCTAAGATTCAGAAAAGTGAAGGAACTTGCCCAAAGCTTCACAGTCAAAAATTGAGCAGGAATTAAAATTCAAGTATCTTGGTCTCAATGTTGGCATCTCTCCTCTCTTTCTTTGGGATGCCACACTGTCTCCCTGATTTCTTTTCTCCCTCTCTTTCCCCACTCACTTTCACTCTTTTACACTTATTCTAAGATAAAATAAATTTTATACTTTTATATCCTAAAAAAATTCAAGTATCTAGGCTGGGTATGGTGGCTCATGCCTGTAATCCTAGTGCTCTGGGAGGCGGAGGCAGGTGGATTTCCTGAGCTCACAGGTTTGAGACCAGCCTGAGCAAGAGTGAGACCTCATCTCTAAAAATAGCCAGGTGTTGTGACGGGCACCTGTAGTTCCAGCTACTGAGGGAAGCTGAGGTAAGAGAATCTCTTGAGTCCAAAAGAGTTGGAGGTTGCTGTGAGCTATGATGCCACAGCACTCTACCAAGGGCAACAAAATGAGATTCTGTCTCAAAAAAAAAAAATTCAAGTATCTTGATTCTCTGTTATGATTAATTAATTCAGCAAACATATCTAGTCTACTAGATCCTATGGCTAAAAGGACACCAACTTGCCATTAAGAAACCTCACTGGGAAGTAGGTCAATGATAAAACCTGACATTTATGTAGCGCTTAATGATTTACAAAGAGCCTTCATATAACATATATTGTGAAGTGACAAGGACAGCATGAAGAGAGAGACTCATGTGGATAGAAATAGTAAGTAAAGCTTTCAGGTGTATCATTTTAGCTAAATGAACCAGAGCTAACTTGATATTTGCTTCTATTTAAAAGATCAATTCAGGCTCAGCGCCTGTGGCTCAACGGGCTAAGGCGCCAGCCACGTACACTTGAGCTGGCAGGTTCGAATCCAGTCCGGGCCCACCAAACAACAATGATGGCTGCAACCAAAAAAAAAAAATTGCCGAGCGTTGTGGCGGGTGCCTGTAGTCCCAGCTACTTGGGAGGTGGAGGCAGGAGACTCGCTTGAGCCCAGGAATTGGAGGTTGCTGTGAGCTGTGATGCCACAGCACTCTATCCAGTGTGACAGCTTGAGGCTCTGTCTCAAAAAAATAAAATAAAATAAAAGATCAATTCATAAAGTATATATAAAGTATGTTACTGTAACTTTAACCAGATTGCTTTTCTTTCTTTCCTTCCTTTTTTTTTTTTTCAACACAGGGTCTTGGTTTGTCTGGGATAGAGTACAATGGCATTGTCGTAGCTTACTGCAACCTTAAACTTCTGGGCATGGGCAACCCTCCTTCCTCAGCTTCCTAAGTAGCTAGGAATAGAAACATGTACCACCATGCCTGGCTAACTTTTCTATTTTTTGTAGAGACAGAGTCTCGCTTTTGCTCAGGTTGGTCTTGAACTCCTGGGCTCAAATGATCCTCCTGCCTCGACCTCCCAATGTGGTAGGATTATAGGCATGAGCCACCTTGCCTGGCCTGCTTATGTTTTTCTTAATACAACTTTCAAGAAAATGTAATTTTATGGGAATGCATAAATGTCTTTACATTAAAGTTGTGTGTGTTTCTTTTTTGCATGTTCCTACTCTTTAACTGGGACCTTTCTCCCCCGGTTCAGTCTCTGGTTCTCTGGTCCTCCCTTGCTATATTATGTCCTATACTAACCCTGCTCTGGTTCTCACAAGGATATGACTTCTAGATGTATACTTCTAACCATCATCTCTCTCCGTAGATTCACTTCCACATTTCTAATGGCCTGGTGGTTATTTCCACATTGATAACCTTTCATTTTAAAATCAACTGACATCTAAAATGAAATTCATCCTTTTCCCTGCAAAACCATCTATCATTTCTCCTTAATATCCAACCCAAAATGTTAGAGCTAGCCCTTGCACAGCCAGCAAGTCTTCCCCTTCTTTCCTCACAGTATTTCTTAAATCCTTCACTATCCCGGCTTACGCTATAACTGCCTCACATCTGGACAATTAGAGAAGCCCTCTCTCTAACCTCTGCCTCCAGTCCCTATCATTTGCCTCTAAGGCATCTCCCCACATTATTGCCAAATTAGCCTTCCCTCTTCTTCCTTTCATCTAGCCATTATTCTGCTCAATAACTCCTGATGGCAATTCAACATTCTACTGAATAAAGCCCAAACATTCAAAGATTCTCAAAATCTGGCCTTAACTATTATTCTTCTCTACTGAACCCAGTGGTTAGCCAAAAGGATCCACTCACTGTGCCTCAAACAGGCCTTACAGCTTCCCACCTCTTAGTTTTGGTCCCTGGTTGTTTCCTCCTATGTTAGAATGCCTTCAGGGGGTTCTTGTTTTTCAAACTCCTTTCTAATCACACTTCCTCTATTCAACCTCAGCTCAAAGATATCTCTTTCACCTTTGACTTTGCAGGCCACATAATGTCTATATTATTCAAATACTATTCAAAAGTCTTGTTCTTTTCCATTTCATGTAGAGGCATAATCTCTTCAGGTGACCTTTGGCAGCCAGGGACCAGCCATACCTAATTATTTTATAACTCCTATATCATCAAGTCCTGAGCCTTGCTCCTAAGTCAGTGCTTAATTAATCTTTGTTGGCCCACTGACAAGTGAAGTTGTTTTCTATCCATCTGAAATTTAAAGTAGAAATTTTCCATTTTAAAATACTTCGATGCATATTCTGCTTAGCTGAAGTAAAGGACAATGTTAACTCTATTTTTTTAATGAAGACTATCCAAAGTATGTTGACTCAGATCTGATTAGTGGATGCTGATTTGAGAATGAAAAATGTTGCATTTCTAAAACTAGACAATGGGAATGGTTCCAGAGACAGGGCTGTACATTCTAAATAGGGTCATCTTTATCTTGGGCAGTTTTAATACTTAACGTTCTTTTACCCTTAGTTACCTTTGAAATTAAGTTAGCCGTAATAATTTTTTAAAATAAATAAAATTTACGTGAAATTTATATAATTAGAAATGTAGGCCCTGAAATCTTACTTCACTATAATGGACATCCATCATCCCAGCATCTTCTTTCATTGCCCCTTCTTCTTCTATGTTGGGGGTAATTTTCTTGAAGGCTGAACATCCATTAGGGAATAATTCTGTGTGAATAAAAAACAGTGGGGTAAATTTACAAAAAAAGTGTTTAGTAAATAATGATAATCCTCCTAGGAATTGGCTATTTTAAAATAAATGCAGATATTTTTACAAGGATCAAAGTGCTAAGTACAATTTTCGGTTACAAAAAAAGAATTTTACAAATTATTTCCACCGACTACACATTCTATCAGTCTTTCTCCCCAAAGGTGAGCTCAAGTTACTTACTAAGACGTTTCATTGTTTGACTACGTATCACCTTCAATGGTTAGTACAGATGGTCCCCTAGTGTAACTGAAAAATTTTAAGTAAAATTTTGATCCCGTAAACATTTGTGATCCACATCTAAACAAGCCAGCAGGTACTTTTCAGATAACCACTGAATGATCTTTGTTAACTATTTCTAGTGCCTAATTTTAATTGCACTGAGAATTTAGGGAAGTGAATCATTAGAGAAGCCTAGCCTAGGTTTGTAAGAGAGGTGGGAAATAAAACAGATGGCAGGGATAAAACATCCTGGGAGAAAACACAATGGCCACTGGAAAAACCACAGCTTCTAGAGTTAGACAGATCCAGCTCTATCACTCACTGTGTGATTTTCGACAAGTTGATCTCTCTGGGCCTGCAAAATGTTTGATCATTTGTAAAATAGGAATAATATTAGCTACTTTATGAGAATTAAATGAAAGGTAAAGTGTTTAGAACAGAGCCTGGCATATAAGTATGCGATGAATCCTTATTAGTAAACAAGCTTACCAATAAATTAACTTTCCCAAGAGAGAATAAAATAACTGCAGCCAGCTGGACCCCCTGGGAGGACATGAACTCAAGATGAGAAGTAGGATTGTTGACCAAACTGCTACTGTCAAGCAAGAATCTAGGTGTAGAGGGTACATAGTTTACTATAGATTCTGGAACATGTCCAAATCCTCCTCCTGTGGCTGTCTTCACCCTTATCTAAGTGGGCTGTAATTTTAGAATTCAAGGAGAATTCAGCCTCCTTATAAAAGGATCTGTTACCCAGTCAATAAAGTTTCCTTCTCATAGTGGCTGGCTACAAAAGGAATAATTAGCATTTGCAATCTATTGTCTACAACTTCTCTAATAGTGATGCTTAGAAATAATGACCTTCAGCGCGGTGCCTGTGAATTCATCAAGTAGGGAGCCGGCCCCATATACTGAAGGTGGTGGGTTCAAACACGGCCTCGGCTGAACTGCAAAAACAAAAAAATAGCCGAGCGCTGTGGCGGGCGCCTGTAGTCCCAGCTACTCGGGAGGCTGAGACAAGAGAATCGCCTAAGCCCTGGAGTTGGAGGTTGCTGTGAGCTGTGTAACACTAGGGCACTCTACCAAAGGCGATAAAGTGAGATTCTGTCTCTACAAAAAAAAAAAAAAGAAGAAGAAATAATGACCTTTAGTATATTTCCTTGGGTTACAGCAGTGATTTTCTTTTCTTTTTTCTCTCTCTCTTTTTTTTTTTTTTTTGGTACAGACAGAGTCTCACTTTATCACCCTGGGTAGAGTGCAACCTTTGACTCCTAGGCTTAGGAGATTCTCTTGCCTCATCCTCCCGAGTAGCTAGGACTACAGGCGCCCTCCACAACGCCTGACTATTTTTTTTTCCTTTATGTTTTGCAGTTCCGCCGAGGCTGGGTTTGAACCCACCACTTTCGGTATATGGGGCTGGTGCCCTATTCGATGAGCCACAGGTGCCGCCCCTTCTTTCTGATTTTTTGAGACAAAGTCTTACTATGTTGCCCTCGGTAGACTGCTGTGGCATCACAGCTCACAGCAACCTCAAACTCTTGGGCTTAACCAATTCTCTTGCCTTAGCCTCCCAAGTAGCTGGGAATACAGGTGCCCAAAACAATGCCTGGCTATTTTTGGTTGTAGTTGTCAGTGTTGTTTGGCAGGCCCAGGCTGGATTTGAACCCGCCAGCTCTGGTGTATGTGGCTGAAGCCCCAGCTGCTGAGAGCTATAGGCGCTGAGCCTACAGCAGTGATTTTCAACCAGTATGCCATGAAAGGATCTTAAGTGTACCACAAAAATTTTTAAAGATCGTTAACGAAATTATTTTCAAAATAAGTTTAAAGCACAGTAAGTATATTCTATTTTGAATTTTTTTTTGATCAGTATCATTTAAGTGTGCTGTTGAAGTTTAACTATAGGTTCAAGTGTGCCCTGAGATAAAAAGAAAAGTTGAGAAACACTGGGTTAGAGGTTGGGGCAAGAAGAATGAAAGTTTAAGAAAGCTAAACTTGATGTTCAAGGGATTTCTCAAAATTCTGGTAGAAAAAAAGGGCATGTATCAGGGCTTAGATTTTGCTAATCCTTCTTGCATAAATGAAGGATAACTGGACTCATAACACCTCTTGGTTAAGATGCTCATAGAACTGGAGTTATCAAGTAGGCACTGCACTTCCAGGACAGACAGATGAAAGTCCGGTAGGGAAACATGGGGTTATTTTGAAGTACTTTTTAAAGAAGGGATAAATACATAGGAGCAGACAGTGAGTTTCCATTAAGGAAGAAAGAAGGGCAGAAATGAAAGTGATATTTACTTTGACTCACCAGATTTTAGGGATATTTTTATTCAAAGAAATCAGGTAATACTGCATAAAAGGCATTGAAGACAACTTGTTTCATGTCTGAAGATAAACATGCCTGCACTTTTTGAGTTCTATTTAAAGCACTGGACCAAAAGAAGATAGGGAACTTGTTCCAAAATATGGATCCATTCTTCCTTTCCTTGTTCAACATTGCTTCTCAGCCTTTTGGCTGAGATCAAGTCCATTTCCTTGTTCAATAAAGTTTATCCATTAAAAATTCAGCTGAACTAAACAGAGTATTTAGTTACATAATTGATTTACATTCAGGACAATAGTCCTTATCTTGTAAACAAGTAACAAATAATCCTCAGACTAGCAGCTGGTCTGTGGGATCCTCTGTGTAGTAGTACTTTTTGAAAGTTAGAAGAAAACATCCCACTTGATCACCTCCATGAACTCAAAAGCTAGGAAGCAGAAAGGAAGAGGGCCCAAGAGTTGAGTGAAAAGATGAAGACCGTAGTTCTTATCACAGAAAAGCGTCAATCTCTAAAGGCCTCAGGCAGTGAGGTCCATGACTAGAAGAAAAGTCCCTGTCTGTTCAGAAGGAATTATTAATTTCAGTCATTCCCAAATGTAGGGTTTTTATAGAATGCTAGGAGTTAAGGAAGGACAAAGAAAGGTATGCTCCGATGTCTGATGTCACATGAGGCTAAAATCATCTTGGGGTAGAGTCTTCTGGTGGGTATCTGAAGTAGAAGTAGGACAAATTATATTTTGCTTCAAGAACAAAGATATAAACACCCATTTTTGGAATTTCTTTCTTTCTTTTTTTTTTTTTGGTAGAGACAGAGTCTCACTTTACTGCCCTCGGTAGAGTGCCGTGGCATCACACAGCTCACAGCAACCTCCATCTCCTGGGCTCAGGTGATTCTCTTGCCTCAGCCTCCCGAGTAGCTGGAACTACAGGCGGCCGCCACAACGCCCGGCTATTTTCTGTTTTTTGCAGTTCGGCCGAGGCCGGGTTCGAACCCACCATCTTTGGAATATGGGGCCGGCGCTCCACTCAATGAGCTACAGGTGCCGCCCCTGAATTTTTTTTTTTTTTTTAAGACATGGTCTTGCTCTGTCACTGAGACTAGAGTGCATTGGTATAATCACAGTTCACAGCAACCTCAAACTCCTGGATTCAAGTGATCTTCCTGCCTTGGCCTCCCAAGTAGCTGGGACCAGAGGCATGTGCCACCATGATTGGCTAACTTTTATATTTTTTCTCATAGAGACAGGCCCTTGCTATGTTACTCAGGCAGGTCTCGAACTCCTGGGCTTACGTGATTCTCTTGCCTCAGCCTCCCAAAGTGCTAACACTTTTGGAATTTCTTGTTCACATCATCTAATATAAAGACTATTATTGTGGTTTTTCAGCTTCACAGGCCAATATCCTTGCTAAGTGCATTATCTTAATTGAAATGCCTGATGATTTATGTCTCCCGAGACAAGAGATATATCCCTTTCCCTTTTTGCATAAGTTATCAACACCCATCAATAGCCAACATCAGGATCCTTTTGTTATTTCTGGAAAGATTTTCAGATGAAACAGTTACTAAGCCTGGACTTGGTCAGTGTATATGTCCCAAAAGAAGGGGGCACTGGCTCAGTGCCTGTAGCTCAAGTGGCTAAGGCACCAGCCATATACACCACAGCTGGTGGGTTCGAATCCAGCCTGGGCCTGCCAAACAACAACTACAACCAAAAAATAGCCGGACATTGTGGCAGGCACCTATAGTCCCAGCTACTTGGGAGGCTGAGGCAAGAGAGTCACTTAAACCCAGGAGTTGGAGGTTGTTGTGATCTGTGACACCACAGCACTCTAACCAGGGCGACAGCTTAAGGCTCTGTCTCAAAAAAAAAGGAGGCATTTGTTTCAGGGATCTTATATACGCAGCCTTGTATAAGGAGATCTTGGAGAGTCTGCTTTATCAGTCTCTCTGGTATTTGACTTGGAATCTTGGCCTTGTCTTTCACAGTTGTAACTTTCATATTCCTGAATGCTATCCTAAGGAAAGCAATAGGGAAACTGTCAGGTAGAGACTAGAACCTAGAATACAAGTTATCCCATGAAAAGAGTGAGAAGAGGTTTGGAGGATGGAATAGCAGCCCAACCCTTGATAATATGACTATTAAGTTGGAAGAAGATTAAGAGGTAAGAGGAAGACAAGCAGGGAAATACTTGTCTGGGAAAGAACAAGAGAATAAAAATTTTAAGCTATTGGATTCTGGGTACAAAGACTTGGGAAAGAGAGTGGCATTACCCTATAAGGAATGAAAAAAGCAGACTCTATGAGAAAGGAAATTCTTTTTTCTGGGTTGATGGTGGAACCCTGCAGGCCTTGAAGCTTTGCTAAACCTAGGATGCTACTTGGTGGCGGAAGAATGCAGAAACTTGACTCTTCTCTTCCCTGGGGAAAACAGTTGGGCTCTCTCAGGAAAAGAGAGAAGAGAGAGAAGTACATATGAGTCTAGCCTCCAGAGAATGTAATCGAGAAATTTTGAGGCTTTCAACAAAATCAGAGTAAGGAAATTCTGTCCTTCTGTTTCTTATTTTATATATATTTTTTTTTTGGGGGGGGGAGGAAGAATAAACCAAGTTATCACCATTTCAAGGTGACTTTGGTAAAAGGAAGAGCATGATAATCCATAAGGTCTCTCTGGTAGAAAGACTGAGAGTTCAGTCAGTTTGCTAGGAAGAAGTCTGAGGGTGAGGGTGGGGACGGGGTAGGGAGAACCTTCTTCCCCTTTCCCTGTCAGTTCAGAGCATGAAATGATCCCTCACTGGTCCTGTGCAGTCACCCCTTGAGAGGAAGGGCCCAAAGTCTTTGCCTGCTTGATAACTATCCAATAGGACAAAGAGATTTTTTTTTTTTTCTTAAAAACTCTAAACTGCTGGTAGGATTGCAAACTAATACAAGCTTTTTGGAAGGAAGTATGGAGAATCCTCAAAGAATTCAAGCTAAACTTCCAATTTGATCCTACAATCCCATTACTGGGCATCCACCCAGAAGAAAAAAAAAAATACTTTTACCATAAGGACACTTGCACTAGACTGTTTATTGCAGCTCAAATTATAATCACCAAAATGCAGAAACAGTCTAAATACCCACCAACCCAGGAATGGATTAACAAGCTATGGTCATGTACACCATGGAATACTATTCAGCCACTAAAAAAGAAGGAGACTTTGCATTTTTTGTATTAACCTGGATGGAGATAGAACACATTCTTCTTACTAAAGCATCACAAGAATAGATAAGCAAGAATCCTATGTACTCAATTCTGATATGAAGACAATTAAAGACCTAGTACACGGTGGGGAGTGGGGGACGGGGAGAGCAGAGAAAGGGAAGGGGGGGGTCACAGGTTGTCATACCCCTTTTGGGGGTGGGACACAATTATAAGAGGGTCTTTATCTATCAAATGCAATCAATGTAACGTGGTTCTTTGTACCCTCAATGAATCCCCAACAATAAAAAAATAAATAAAAACAAAACAAAACAAAAAACTTTAAACAGGCTGGGCACAGTGACTAACACCTGTAATCTGGAAGGCTGAGTCAGGAGGATAGCTTGAGCTCAGGAGTTTGAGACCAGCCTGAGCAAGAACAAAGTGCTATCTCTACAAAAAATAGAAACCTAAGCTGAGCGTCATGACAGGCACCTGCAGTCCCAGCTACTAGGGAGCGTGAGACAGGAGGATCCCTTGAGTCCAGGAGTTTGAGGTTGCTGTGAGCTAAGGCCGATGCCATGGCTCTCTAGCCTGGGCAATAGAGACAAAACCATCTCAAAAAAAAAAAAAAAAAAAAAAAAAAAACCAACCAACCAAACAAACAAACAAAAAAAACCCCAACAAATTAAAACCCTCTAAACAATAGAACATCTGCTTCCAATGTTTCCATCTTGATCAAAAAAAAAATTTTTATAATGGAATTCAAAAGAAATAGCTTAAGAATTTGAGAAAACAATGTTCAAATAGGAATTTAAGAAAACAGAAAAAATTTAGCAATGGATATGCATCACGGATTAAAAATTTTAAACGAATGTATCAGAGATTTAGAACTCTCCTTCTCTTTTGTCTTTATTTCATTACAGAAAATGTAATGAAGCTCTACAGCTGCCAAATTCTCTGTGTTAAATAAGTTGGTCTTAAGTGTAAATTAACTTTTCTTGAGTTCTGCACTCAAAAGTACTTTTATCTACTTTGCAAATACCCAGATCCTACCTATACTTCAGAAAGTCCACTAATTCTGGTGGATTGTGGTATTCTCGAACTGGATGGCAGATTAACACATTAAGTTTATAACTTGGGTTTTAAATTAGTAGTCTACCTTTGCATAACTATCATAGTTTAATCAGCTAATTAATAACAAAAAGGGTGTTTATGATCATATAAATAATTGAACCTAAGGGGGGGGAACCCTGAGGATTTTACTAGTTACTCCCATTTTAGAATAATGTTTTCTAGTTTGAGTAGAATTTACCAGGTTTAAAAATAGATGGATGGCATCTATAAATAAATATGTAAACTTTTCTTGGTTTAGACTTTGTTTAAAATTCAAAACAACATTTTCCCCTCAGTAAAGGGCTCTTTGATTTCTATGAATAATGAATTCTAAAAACCTTCAGGGTATTATGAAATACTTAAATGACTAGTTGAAAACACTATTTCTACTTGTTGAAACACATCACAGTTCAGTGTTTAGGCTAGCTGCTTCATGCTAATGTTCAAAAACCCATACCAAGAAGTTGTATTTCTAAAGCTTCAGGATTCATAATGAAGATAATTAATTCTTGATTTTTGCTTAATTCTAAGGTCTTTACACTTGTTAAAAAATCCAAAAAATTCTAGGAAATAGTTTTCACATGTTTAATTATTTTTAAACTCTAAAGGGTACAGTTTTATATTTAGTGGACATAAAACTCTTATTTCAGATCTAATAATTAGAAACATGAGGTAATATCCCCCTAATTTCTCTGAAGACATACCTAAAATCATATTTAATACTGTGTTTAAGATTCTCATATTTGTCAGTTTATTAGGAACTATAAATATGCAATTTCAATATTTATTTATATTCTATGGGCAAACCAGTGATTTGTTTTTAAACAATCAAAACCTCAAACTGGGCCTTATTTTGATAACTGATCTTTCTCCATTTTAAAAACACATACAGGGCAGCACCTATGGCTCAGTGAGTAGGGCGCAGGCCCCATATACTGAAGGTGGCAGGTTCAAGCCCAGCCCCGGCCAAACTGCAACAAAAACAGCCAGGCATTGTGGCGTGCGCCTATAGTCTCAGCTACTCGGGAGGCTGAGGCAAGAAAATTGCCTAAGCCCAAGAGCTGGAGGTTGCTGTGAGCTGTGACACCACAGTACTCTACCAGGGGTGACAAAATAAGACTCTGTCTCAATTCAAAAATAAATAAATACATAAATAAAAACACACATGGACAAAAAGGAACAAACTAGGTTTGGCGCCTGTAGCTCAGTGGTGAGGGGACCAGCCACATACACTGGGGCTTACAGGTTCAAACCCAGTCCAGGCTTGGAGTTGTGGTGGGCACCTATTGTCACAGCTACTTGGGAAGCTGAGGCAAGTGAATCACTTAAGCCCAAGAGTTTGAAGTTGCTGTGAGACTCTGTCTCAAAAAAAAAAAAAAAAAAAGACAAAACTAAAGTATACTAATTTCTTTTTTTCAGAGACAGAGTCTCACTTTGTCACCCTTGGTAGAGTGCTGTAGTGTCACAGCTCACAGCAACCTCCAGCTCTTGGGCTTAAGCTATTCTCTTGCCTCAGCCTCCCAAGTAGCTGGGACTACAGGCGCCTACCACAATGCCCAGCTATTTTTTCTTCGTATATGGGGCTGGTGCCCTACTCACTGAGCCACAGGCACTGCCCCAAGTATACCCATTTCAAACACATGGATGTTCAAAAGAATTTCATTATCATACAGAAAGTATTAATTGAAAATTATAAGTGAAAGAAATCTACATTCTAATCATGATATTGTATTTGGGAAGAATCTTTTTAGAAAAAGATTCTCCACATAGGTGTTGTTATATGGGACAATTGAGTGTTGCACCACAGATGTGAAATGAAAGATACATAGTTAATTAACTATGGGAATTCTAGAATTAAACAAAACAAAACAAAACAAAACAAAACATTGCTGTGTTTCCATAGCCAAAGCCACAGTGATCTCACTCCTGTAAGTTGGTTTCACTTTTAAAATCCAGGTACCAGTACCCTGAAGTGGCCATAAACAGACACAGCCTGTGGGCAGTTGTTGGCGAAGTTGGAGCACGTGGAGCAAAATAAGTGGTCTACATTACCCTGAGTGTCTCATGAGCCCTGAGAAGAATTTAATTGTAGCAGTCTTCCAGGGAAAGACAGTCTTAGAAAATAAACATTGGGCATTAAGACTGGCCCTGTATTATTTAACTCACTCTTGTAGCCCCTAACGAAGGCAGAAGACAAAACATACAATCCAGTCTTTTTTTTTTTTTAAATAACAACTTCTGTTTAACAATAAATAAGACCGAAAGTGAACATATTTTTCAGAGCTCAATTATATCACATTCCCAGTTGTAAGCTACAAAGATTAAAACTATGGTGCCATGGGGAAATCCCCCCATCTCTAAGAATAGAAATATCTTACTTTTTCGATGAAGAAACTCTGCAACCAGAGCTGCTACATGGACATAACACATTGCAGCCTGAAAAAGGATGACAAGGAAAGAATTGTCAGAATGTACCCAAGAGGATTTGAAGAGTGGTGGTTAGAACGAAGTAGTTCTTAAGTAGTCACCTCTGAAAAATCTCCATTTTTTACATGAATCTTCGCCATGCTATCAAGCCAGGTCTTCCTGAGCTCTGGGGTGCTTGCATAGGACTTGGCTAAGCTATACTGGAGGTCAATCAGCATTTCGGGGTCTTTCTCATGCTCCTTCATTTGTGCAGTGGCCATAAGAACAGTACGGATTCTCTTGGTCAAGTCTTTGACTTCTGTGGGAAAAGCAGTTGCCTAATTTCAAAACAAACAAAAGGACATGTTCAACAAGACTATTGGCATGCTCTGAAGTTCGGCATCCAATCTTGAGAACATAATAATGATTATTAGTTCTTGTTATAATTTTTGGTATGGCACGTAGCATGTCTAAGGTTTAAAAAAATTATTTTAAAAATATGTATTTAGCTCCGGCTGCAAAGGCTCTAATCTTGGTGGCAGTATAATCACAAGACATAAAGCATGACCTCTGGAATCAGACTACCTGGCTTTGAGCTCCAGATCCTCCATTCTGAACTCCACAGCCATGGGAGTTATCTATGTTTGCTGTTTACTTAATAATAGTAACTAAAAGTTGACAGTCACTATGTACCAGGCACTGGGTACTTTCCATGTTTTGGTTTTTACAATAACCCTATCAGTCTACCATAGGTCATTTTAACCAACGTGAAGACGAAGGCACAGAGAAATTAAGGAGCTTCGCCAAGGTCTCACAACTGCTAAATGTTGAGACAGGATCTACACGAAGTCTTGCTCCAGTGCTGGTGTTCTGGGCCGCTCTTCTAGGCCCAAGAGCGTATCTCCTCCATCCACTGACTATCACATACACTAAGGAGAAAGAGCCATACTATGAAAATTTAACTTTACACAAATGAAAGGTCATGAATCACAGAACACTCCAAGAGTTGAAAGAAATCATTAACCTTTCAAAGTGTTGGTTTTGGCCCTGAGAACAATAATTCAGAGTTTCCTCTTTACCCTAGCCACTGCTGAGGAAGTCCTATCACTTCCTCTTAACCCCTACTAGAGTAATCATAATTATCTGCATGATTTAGAGAAGGTGAGGAAGGGACAAGCAGAAGGGTTAGGGAGTTGTTTTTTTTTTTTTTGAGACAGAGTCTCACTTTATCGCCCTCGGTAGAGTGCCGTAACGTCACAGCTCACAGCAACCTCAAACTCTAGGGCTTAAGTGAGTCTCTTGCCTCATCCTCCCAAGTAGCTCAGACTACAGGCACCTACTACAGTGCCCGGCTATTTTTTGTTGTTGTTGTTGCAGTTGTCATTGTTGTTTACCTGCCTGGGCCAGATTCGAACCTGTCAGCCTTCATGTATATGACTGGCACCCTACCCACTGTGTAATGGGCGCCAAGCCAGGTTAGGGGGCTTTTTAACGGGGATATAAGAAGATGCAGAGGAAATGGTTTCAAAAACTGCAGCCTCGATGCTTAAAAATAATAACATACATAAAGACCCTTCTTATACATTAACTGAACCCCATTTACAGTCAGACCTTGTTGTAAGAGGGTTTGTTGCAATGACTGCCCTAACAAAATAAAATGAAGTCCATTTCAGAAATGAGTCAAGGAAAAAGATTTCCTATGAAGGAAAGCCAACATAAGCCCCATTTACTGAGAAGAACTTACCAATCTACCTTTATAATGTGGCATTAAGATGGTGACAACTGAGCCTAAATGAAGCAAGTTATTTCTATGCTCATGGGATTAGCTGAAGTACATATTGATCCCCTGGGAAACCAGTAGAACTGGCTGAAAAACAAACTTTCCCAGCCTGAGAGCAGCTGGCAATACTCAGTGTTTTTATGTAGTACCAGCAAGGTTCCTATGGGAATATTTTTTGGTACATGAATTCTACACATCTCAAATATCAAGTATGCTGTGACTTGTGAGCTTTTATTTTTCTTCAGATTTTACACAATATTGTCAAATTACGATGGAAAATGACCTTTCCCAAGAATAATAAGCATGATTCATTCTTCTGGGAGGAAAAGTCCTCTATTGGCAAAGGATTCTTCTCTGTGAACATGTATTGCTGAAGATCAGAACCTGCGCTCCACACAATGAAGCAACAGATGAATTCTTATTATTGAAAAGAAAAAGAAATGGTGATACAGGGTCTTAGGTTTGGCCTCAGCTAATTGGTGCTTAGGAACAACAGCCTTGGGCTTAGATTTACTAAAAAAAAATACCTATGGCAAGTTATAGTAAGTTAACAAGATAATTTTTTGAAACCATAAAACCATCAAATAATGAATCCCTTCTGTGCCATGCTCATCCATTGCCAATGGATCGGGTAGCTGTTAGCTATTCTAAGAAATCAGACTGTGTGACATTTCAAACTCAGCACTTAATTAACCAATATTAAGAATGGTGACAATTGTTAAGCAAGGATGTGTTTATTTTTTGAGCAAGTTTAGAAAGCAAGTACAGGGAAAAAACCAGATTCTACTTGTGATGCACTGTGTTTACACAGTCTATTCTTTTATCCATCTATTCAAATAATATTGGATATCTGCTCTGTACCATGCAGTATACAGAGCTAGAGATACAGTGGTGGACAAAACCGAGCCCTTAAGTGATGAGGCTCATATTCCATATACTCTATACCATGAAAAGTTATGAATCCAATGATAGTTTGAGAGTGTAAATGTTCCTGGCACTGAAGGTGGTTCTAATTTTTTACTTAAACTGAGAACATACCTTCATAGGCCTGTCGCTATTTGCAAAATTATTGATAATGAATAAAGACTCCTGAAATCTTGATCCTCCACTTAGTGCTACATCAGCTATCAGCTGGCTTACAGCAATAATTATCTGTGGGAAGAAGCAAACATCGTTTTCCCAATGGCTTTTGAACAAACACTGCTTATTTTCATTATTGTACAAGTACAAAAGCACATAGGCATTCATATGAAATACATTCTTTCAACGATTCTACATAGTAACATCACGATCTATTTTTTTCCACACAAGGGGTTTAAATTGTTGTACTTAAATAGCAATTTCAAAGGTTTCAATTTCAAATTTTATCGAGACCTTTCTTAGATCTGTTAAACAATTTTTCAAAGCTTGAAAGTCAGCTAGGTCTAAAACTTTTCATAACAGTGAACTGATACAATGGTGGTCAGGTCTCCACTTATAATACGCTTGCTAGATAGTGGCTATATCAAAGTTGGAAATGAATGATTTTTTCTTTGATGATTTTCCTTTTTACTAGTCTATTTGAGTGTGCCACACTTCTGAATCCAGTGCCTCGGCAACCTTCCTTGTTTTTGATTAGAGCTTGCCTAATTTAACAGCAGTTTATGCAATGGCCTTTGACAGCATATTTTAATCTTTCCAACTCCATGGGATGAATGCCAAAATGATTCATGCTAAGATGTTAATGGTTAGATGCTTTACCACTGGTTCTGAGAAGCAGGATATAGTAGTAGCGATGGGTGTGGGTGCTAGAGCCCAAACTGCCTTGGATTCAAATCTTGACTTTATCATAGATTGTTCACAGTGGGGCTTTGGGAAAGCTGTTTAACCTTTCTGTGCCTCTTGATTCTTATTTGTAAAATGAGGATGATAACAATCTCTACTTTTAAGAGATCATAATCATAATACTAGTTAAGGCTTTAGTGAGCACTTACTATGTGCCAGACACTGTTCTAAGTCTTCACATTTAATAATTCATCAATATTTATTTATTTATTTATTTATTTATTTATTTATTT
>CAUYON010076825.1:0-59002 GCA_963573935.1 Arctocebus calabarensis
AGCCCGGGGTCCGCCAAACAACAATGATGGCTGCAACAAAAAAATGGCTGGGCTTTGTGGCGGGCACCTGTGGTCCCAGCTACTTGGGAGATGGAGGCAAGAGAATCGCTTGAGCCCAGGAATTGGAGGTTGCTGTGAGCTATGATGCCACAACACTCTATCCAGGGTGACAGCTTGAGGCTCTGTCTAAAACATAATAATAATAATAGTACACAAAACAAGAAAACTCAGATGGCACTTTGTCCTGGGAGGTGAACAGCGCATGCCCACCTGGCCTGCCTGGCTTTGCATTCTCTGAACTCTGTGTACCCAGCATCAGCTTAGCAGACACTCAATGCATGTTTGATGAATAGAGTGAAACAGGATAGAAATAACTGGTCACAGGGACACTGGATAATGCTCCTGGGTTTTCTTTTCTCTGTTGAAAGTCTGATTCATCTTTCAACGGCAGAGCATGTTACGAGAGCTGCTTCTAGCATCAAGCCCGGGGACTTCATGGAATCCCACCACCGGAAATGTTTCAGTCCCACTTTGCAATTCTTTCACATTGCATTTTAGACAGTCCATGAATGACGACCTTAGAAGCCCAAGAATCAGAGGCCACACAACACAACCTGGAGTGACCAGGCAAGAAAAAAACAGTAATAAGTGTAGAGGGGCTATGGATAAAATTAACAGGTTGCCAGTTAATTACTGATTTTTATTTTGTGTTTGACAAATTACTCTTTCCCGTAAATATTTGTACATTCATAATGAAGCTAAAGAAGACTCTTTATAAATTATTATATGGATATGTTAATCATTACTTTTATCGTTTAAGATAACAGCTGATTTGGACCCAATCTCAGTGACTTTAGCCTGGGTCATGAAAATCTGTCAGGTCTTGAGTGAAACAGGAGGCGTGACATTACCCCGAGGTCTGAACTGAAATCTCAGGCCACAGGTGACATCACATTAAAAACAGGAGATTAGGCTGTGACTAGCATCAAAGTGTTCCAATTAACTTCAAATTAGGGGGGAAATATGACTTAGATACAACTGAAAAGCAAGGCCGGAGGTAGGAGATCTGTCTTGCATAGCACAGTGTTCCTGCCTGGAGATGTCAGAAGCCCAATGTTTCAAAGAATGTTCTAGGACATGAGTCCTCCATGGCTCGCCGACTCTGCCTGCTACTTCCACTCTTACTCACTGGGGCTCACAGCACCCCAGCCAGACACAAGACTCAGCCCATCCTAAAACATAGAACTTGACGGACTTAGCCCCAGGAGGCCCACACGGAGGGTCTGTGGTAATGTCACACACCAAATGGAACGGTGGGTCACCGCCGCCCCTGAGGCCTGAAGTCCCCACTGACCACGGTGGGGTCCTCCTCGGGCTTTGCCCGCACCCTCCTCCTTGCCACCCCCCTTCACTTCCTCCCTGGGGCACGGGTCCTGGACACCTGTGGCTGAGAACGTCCCTTTCTGCTGTTAGCCTGTGTGGAGGTTTTGCTCTGAACAAAGACAGCTCCCTGGATGAGAGAGATTCTGGGGCCAAACATACTTAAAAGTTAGATTTTTTATTTTGTGGTAAGGGGCTGACATAGTCACAATTGTCCCTTTCACCTATTTCACAGTTAGCCCAGGGCAGCCCCAGATAAGAAAGGCAGGCAGCTGTCATCACACTGGTGTTGATGCAGAAAAAGAGTTTGGGGAAGACAGCAGAGCCCTTCTCTTCCTGAGCTAAACTTAGGGACTTTCCCAGGCAGAGAGTCTGACATCTGGTCAGCTTGCCCAGACAGTGACGAATCACCTTCTCCGTAGACATAAGACCTCATGACTTACCAATTTTCCATCTTTTGTCTTAATACCTCCTTCTTCAGAGCAGGCAAAGCCAGCACCCTTTACTACACAAATGAATAAAGATTAAATTCAGGGTCCATGTGTGATTCCAACTGGATCCTAGGTTCGGACATAACCAAGCTATTACCGGAGAAATTGGATGTGCTCACACTAGGTAATAATGTTACTCTGTATCCATGTTAAATGATCTTATTGTGGTTGTGGTGATGCAAGAGGGTTCCCTGTCCTTAGAAAAGAAATGTGAAGTACCATCATAATGTTTCCAAATAACTCTGAAATGGTTCTACCAAAAATAACACTAATTGTGCGTGGGAGAGAAGAAACAGAAAAGGGGGCAGACGAGGAATGTATGGAAATTTTTGCCACAGGGACCCGCCACCCAAAATTTGATTCAGAAGTTGACACTGAGGATGCCACCCACTTCCACTCCTGCCCTTGGCCAGTTTCCATTCTGATTGGCATCAAGAGGGTATGGGCAAGTTTATTCCTCACGTAATGAGGCTCTATAAGGAGAGAGAGCAGGGTTCTGAGATGACCTGTGAGCAGGGACACGGGCAGGGGTGTGGTGGTCAGGAGGCAGAACTGGAGTTCAGGGTCTTGTGTGCTGGCCGGTTCATGTGGACAATCTCCCCACTGGTGCCAAGGGGAGGAACACGTGGGCTTTCTCACCAGCCAGCCCAGGTGCCAGGCAGAAGGGAAACGTGAACACATTTGCACTTCTCTCTAGCCTGTTGATACAAGGCACTCATAACTCAGAATGAAGTCCCCAGAGAAACTGCTTCCACAAATACATGGTGCTATTTCTAACTACCTGTGTATGCTTAATCTTAGAACAGACTTTCTTTCATAAATGAAAAAACTTTTAAATTTCGATCTAAACATTTCTCCTTATTGGTAGTCATTTATCATTAGGATTACTATGGCTACTGTCAAATGGGATACTCGATACTTCACACTGCCTCACTTAGGAAAATGTTCATTATTTCATCCACCTAGAAACTATGGGGCCACTCTGTGCCAGGCACAGTGTTAGGGCAGGGATGAATAGTGGACAAGACAGGAGATCCCCGTTCCCGGGTGAGGCCATAAGTGAATGTATCACACCGCCCCTGACCCCACGCTTGGAGAGAGGAAGTCACAAGTAAACATATCACACCTCCTCCGACCCAACCCAGAGAGAGTTTACACTCTGATTGGCAAATTTAAGTCTCTCTAAATATGTAAAATGTGCAAAAGTCATGAAAATGAGACTTACCAGTTCTGTGAGAATTCAAAAACAATATGCCTATACTGATTATAATTTTCATGCATCTCTCTAGAAAGAATATTAGTGTCCTATTTTAAAATAATATATATTTTAGCACAATTCTTTCTCTGTCATTCTAGAATTCTTTCCACATTTATTCTACTGCAAAATCACAAATCTGTGCCTGTTTAATATATTACTGAGATAGACAAAACACGGCACTGCTCATTCCAACGTGTCCTTAAAGCAGAGCGTAGGAGAGAACTGTCCCTCAGAGCCCAACGTTCACTGTAGGTCTAACCACCCCCCTCCCAGGACTGTTTATGTTTCAAAGATCACACCCCACGGTACGAAGGAACATGCTGATTCTTGGGATCCCCAAAGTGTGGTGTCCATTTTTATGGCAGAGCACGCTGAGTAGGAAAATGAAGGCTGGTTCGAGCAAACAGGCCTTTGGTAAAGTTTGAATTGTCATCACCTGTTTGGCTGAACCTCTATGTCTAGGAATTTACCAACATATGAATGTATACACATGTGCAGAAAGCACTGTGAGGCTGCTTAAAACTTTAGTTATAAAAGCCAAAGATCAGTATCTTGAATGTCATTCAGTAGGGTTTAAACTGAATCAATTATTATATGCGGTAGCCTGGAATATTATACAGACAATAAAAGTAGACCTACATATGCTGATAAATTTTCAAGAAATAGTTAAGTGAATAAAGCAAGGTACAAGGAGGGCAGTGTGTGCAGGACACCAGTTTTTACATGGGAAGTGGTGTTACACAGACCAAGCTTCAAACTCACAGAATATTCCTGGCTGGTGACCTCTGGGGAAGTAAGTAGGTCTGAGGACTTACCAGACATTCTTCTTGTGGGAGATGATGTGTGTGCATGGAAATATGTATATGCTGGTACGTATCTTACATATGAAATATACTATACATTTTACAACTTTGGTTGTTGTAATTGCCACCCCCTATTCATCAAGGAAGAAAAGAAAAAGTCGGAGAGCTCTTAACAAGAATTTCAAGCCATAGTCAAGCAGTTCCTCTAGTAAAAGTCTCCTCCAGCTAACAAGGTGAAGATAATTTCTGCTTGCCTGCAAAGGAAATTTCAGAATAGTCATTACTAAAAAGTCCAAAAAAAGAGGCATGCTGTGTGGATGTGGTGAAAAAGGAAAGTTTATACACTGTTGTGGGGCTGAAAATTAATACAACCTCTGTAGAAAACAGTATGGAAATTCACCAAAGAAATAAAGGTAGACCTACCATTCAATTCAACAGTCCTACTACTGGGTATCTACCCAAAGAAAAAGAAGTCATTTTATGAAAAAGACACTAGCACTCAAATGTTTACTGCAGCACAATTCGTAATTGCAAAAATGCAGAATCAACCTAAGTGGCCTTCAATTCTTCAATTCACAAGTGGATAAAGAAAACTAATATAATATAATATAATATAATATAATATAATATATACAAATATACACATACACTCCATAGTACTCTGAGCTCCATAGTACTACTTGGCCATAAAAAAGGAATGAAATAACGTCTTTTGTAGCCACTTGGGTGGAACTAGAGACCGTTGTCCTAAGTGAGCTATCTCAGGAAATGGGTGCTCACTAATGCTGGGAGCTAAACAACAGGTGCATGTGGGCACAGAGAGACAGAAAGACCATTGGAAACTAAGAAGAGAGGAGAGTGGAGGAGAGAGGGATAAAAACTCACCTATTGGGTGTAATGTTCACCATCCTCCCTGCAGCTTTATACAATTCACATGTAACAGGAACATTTATACCCCCTTAATATTTTGAAATAAAAACATAAAATTCAAATTTAAAAAAGAAGTGCTTCTCCAGCTGACAAGATAAAGACAATCCTACTTACCTGAGAAGCAAACATGCCCTCTGAATTGCCCAGTCTAGCCACAGAAGGGACAGGAGGCAGAGCTAGCACATGACTTTCTCCTGTTCCTCTGCCATCCTCTTCTCACTGGATGGGAGGGCAGGTACGTGTTTGGGGCAGCCGGAGTTGGCAAAGAGGACATAAACGTGGAGCCACACACAACAAAAAGGAGGGTCACTGCTGTCCTGCAGGCCACGAGGCCACTGGTGCTCAGAGCTGCTGCGCGTCCCCAGAGGAAACATCCCTCAGCCACAGGCTTGTCACATGACCTAGTTCTTAAGTAACTTCCTCTGCCCATCCTGGCAGGGTAAGAACAACTGCCCATTCACTTATCTAGAATGTACCACTCAGACTGGGTCCAGTTATGGTTTCCCCATTTCTTCACAAAACCATAATCGAAGTCATGGGAGTCTGACAACCAAGGCCACCTAGTCCAACCTTCCGATTTCACGAAGGAGGAGCCAGGAACACAGGCCACCTGTTGTCTGTTAGATTCCAGTAACTTTCCTTCTGGTCCCAGAGTGAGGACTGACACCCACATTCTACTCCGTGTCTCCACACTCCACTCTGCCCTCCACCTCTCTGGCCTACTGGGCGCTGATGGCCTTTCTGGTGTTGAGCCAAAGACATGGTATGCAAGCTGACCCACGGCCCAGCAGCACCGGTCTATGCTGGCCAGCTTCTCTGCAGAATGCACCATTGTGTGGTTGCTGGTTTTCTTTGCCATTGATTTCTTTTTCCAAGGGTCAAGCCTGTTCTTTAATGTTAATGATTGTAAATCACCATTTAAGTGATTATTTTCATAACATATTTTTAAGAAGTCAGTCTGATCAATTCTATAAGCAGCATCAATCTGTTGGGAAGATTAATCAAGCTGATTTGGGTGGGGGGGTAGATAGATGTAGGTCAGTTACCAATCTACATGTTTAATTTTCCCTCGTTTTTGAGGCATAGAATTGATACCACTTCCCACTCTCCCATTCCAGGTTCTCCCAAAGCCAACCACCCATTAGTAAAGAGGAAAGCCACAGCACTCCAGTACCATTCTGCTTTCAGGGGGGCACTCAGTTATAGGTAACCATGTGTGTGCAGACTTTAGTCATTGATTCACCAGGTAATGTAATAGCTACCCATATATGGCTTCACTGTGGCTTGAGAAATTCAAGACATGCAAACTATGAGCAGATCACGTCCAAACCTCCCATAGATTCCTTCAGTGCCAGAGGCCATCCTTTGGGTGACTGGCAACACTTAAAAGTCAAGAACTCAGAAAACCGGTCCAGAGAGGATCTTAACCTCAAAAATGCAAACTTCTTATTTTTAAAACACTCATGAAATCAATTTAATGCAATAATACACAATTGACATTATTTACCATCCTAAAATCATCATAAGAGAAATGGTGGTTAAATGAAAGACCAAGTAATGGAGACCAATTGGAGCCATGTTGTGGGGAAAACGGAGGGAGATTCTAGGAAGCCCGCAGGGCTGACAGAACAGGTTTCTGACTGCTCGTGGAAACAGGCTTTAATATCACTCCGTCTACAGTAACTAATGAGTCACCTTGTGATTAAAGCAAAGATTCCCAGTAAATAATTCTTTGAAAAGAGACTGATAAAAAAGAATATGAAGAAAATGGAAAAATGAAAAGTACTTTCTTATGTTACCAGGTCAACAAATACAATTATTGAGTGTTTTCATCACACACCCCTCCCATATTCATTATCTTTATATATATCTTTATAGTTTATGGACCATCAGAATGTGCTCTTATGTCTAATTTCAAAACAATGATGAAAAGTAGAAACAAAACAAAAACAAAAATTGCAGCAAGCATTGCCCATCTGTACACCAAATTTCTCTATGTTGGAAAGGAAAAATCTTTATAAGTTTAACCTTTTACGTAAATACTAAGCATCTTCCAGTACCCACCATCTTCCAGTACCCATCTTCCCACCACACTTTCACAGACCTACACATGTCAAACAACTTCAATGGACATCCAAAGATATGTTCAGTCAAAGCCAGGACCATTCACTTCGTTTTTCCTTTTACCCAGCTAAATAAAGCAGGATGTTTTATGAGAAAATGAGAATGAGAAAACCAAAATCATCCAAGTGTGGGCTCTGTGACCCATTTGCTATCCTCCTTTGATGCCCATAAGGAATCTCCTAAAGACAAACTATTGCTAAGACATGAGTCCTTAGCACATGACAAGCAAGAAACGTGGGCGCAGGGCCTGAAATGAACAGCTGCCAGCTGTGGGAACACGGTGGGAACATGGTCTTCTCAGGGGTCCCAGTGGGCTCCGTGTCCAACAGGTGTGAGGACTATACTGATGGAAGATGCTTAGTATTTACATAAAAGGTTAAACTTACAAAGATTTCTCCTTGCTATCTGGACCATGGCACCCAGATATAGATGGGCAATAGGAGGCTCAGCCCAGGGCAGTGGGCTTCAGCTGTTACGCTCGCTCCTCTCCAGGCAGCCTACATGCCTGGAGCTACTCAAAACTTTAGGTCAAACCAGCATGCTGACGAGTGGTCTGACTACCACTGAAATGTAACTTCCAACAGCCTTAATTTAACACACGCTGTCATATGCTCTCAATGACTGGGATGAACAAACACGAGGGCCTTCCAGGTTGTTGGAGCTTAAAAGAAGACCCTTTGGTATCCAGAGTCAATAAGACTGACGTGTATACTATAGACTTTACTCTGTTCCTCCATGTGCATACTGTCAAATTTAGCTTAGAGGCCCAGAGGTCAAAACAAACAAACAAAAAATAACAGTAACATAAAGCTTGAGAGATATTTGGGTATGGGGCACGCGTCGTAACCAGCTGTTTAACACTAGTGTCCACTTGGCCTCTCCCCCTCCCAGTGTCAAAGCGAGCACTGCCACATGTTCTCGGGGCAGACACCACAGCAGGTGCCATATGCACAAGATGTGCTTCCGCAACTTTAGAGGGGGCCAGCACTCCCACTTCCCAAAGAAATAATTCATAACGATGTGGTAGCTGAATGCTCACACCCTTAATGGTTTCTGCAGGTACATATTCTTATTTGCCAAATACAAAGCCTATAGTAAAATCTTCTATTTTTAAACTCTAAAAGAAGAAGCAATTTGTATAATAAATCATTTCAAAATTATGATAACCTCTGAATAATATGAATATAGCTATTGCCTATTCCAACTTATAAAATATTCTCTACAGATTCCTGTTACCTGGAGGATGGAGAAATTATTTGCTACTGGTAGTCCAGACCCTTCACAGCTTAGCTTCTTTTTAAAATTCTAACACCAAATATTTACACAGAAAGTATGAAAACTGTTGCTAAAATACAATTCTTATTTCTTTTTTATAACGGGCAGCTATGTATTTTTTAATTCTTAAAAATATTATAAAATATATCCAAGTTGTTATTTACCATAATAATGACTTCTGTTTGTATGGACTTCATCAGTTCTTAGCGAGAAGAACACAGTAGGCACCTTGATGGAGCCACCTGAGGTCAGAGATGCATGCTGCATGGAGAACTGATAAATGTGCCAGGCAGTCCTGGTGACATCAAGTCATTTCCCCCCAAATATGGAAAACTATCAACCACACCAAAAAAAAAAAAGACATCTGTAATATTTAAACTCCTTAGTAAACACCACCACTTCTTCAGTAACATTAACTTAAGAAAAGCCCTGACTTTTGCTCTGAAGTCATAATTACGCAAATAAAGTCAAAACATGGGCAGTCACTATAATACCACCTCTCTCGAGGTAAGCAGCATCACTATTCTCAAAGTTCACTGTCCAGGGATAACCAAAACGAGTGCTTTGATTTAAAATGCACCAAAGCCATGCAAAATGTTTTGAGTGCACGCAGAGATTCATGTTTTCTGTGCAGGGAGGACTTTTGTGACTTTGTGTTTCTTGTGACGTCAAAGGTAAAGAGCCATTGATCCCATTTCAGAGACAGGAGCTCATGTCTCCTGATGCTCTACCCACATCAGCACCTGCCCCAAACCCAGGCCACCAGGTGGGGGTGCACAAAGGACACCAGCCTCCAGACATCTCCCCTCCCCACCTACCCAGGGCCAGGTTATCCCCCCACATGTCTTTCCACCAAAATTTCCACAGTTTAACCAACAACAAAACATCTCCATCTGGTTCGTTTTTCCTTTGTATTTTATCTACAGCCCATAAAAAGCTTGACTAGTCCATGTGGGCCTACTTTTAACCAAATCCAGAGTGCTTCGAGTGAAATAAAAGGTATCTGCCTGGGTTTCTTTTATGTGGAAATCAGATACCCAAGTATCACTTTGTTTCCACGGGAAATTTTCCATCTCCACTTTTTCTTTGGTGTTATTGCAGGCAGAGAAGCACCCAACTGCTTCCAGCACCACGTCTCTCCTTGAAATCACAGCACATCGCCCCCTTAGCATCAAGCCTCACCTCCAACTTTGGAGGATGCAGAAGGCCCTGCCTGTGCAGGGAATGAAGATTCCACATGACGTGACCCTGAGCATCCTGGATTGGAGCTACACGGAGGAAGGAAAGGCCCCCCCTGCTGTCCCTCATCAACAGCAAACACAAGGGGAACAGCCCTGGCCCCCCGCCCTCCCGACGCAGGTGTCCTGCAGGCAGACAGGAGCACAGGCTGCGCCTCCGTGGCCCAGCTTGTCCACACCAATGCACACAACGGCAGGCAGCCAGGGAGGAGACATGGCCAGCAGTCCCTGGTCCATGCCTCCTGGCCTCCTCCTGCCACTTCTCCCAAGCCTCCCCACCCTCCCGGCCCCCCTCTCAGCTTTAGGTCCACACAAATCTGGGTCTCCAACATCTGCCTCATTTGCTCATTTCTGACCCACTCCCAATTTTCAGAAGAAACAGGCAAAATCCCATGTAGGGGAGAGCCGTCTACTCGGTCTCCCTGCTCCAGGCGCTCTGAGGGAGCCTGGCCCGGCCATCCTGTGGACGGCTCTCAACTCCCAGAAGCTCCCCTGCCTGCGCTGCTTCTCCTCTCTCCTCCCCCTCCCCACCCCTACCTTGCTCCTGGCTGCTGTCCCCAAACCAGGCAGTGTGTTCCTCCTCTGGGAGCTGGGATCCGCCACCTCCTCCACCCTCGAGGGCTTTGCGTTTCTTCGACATCTCTGCCCAGGGCTGGGCTTTGGGGGTTTTCTTTCCCCACCCCCAGCCCTCCCCCTTGCAGAGGAGAGTGAAGGTGGGGTTAGGTGGCGACAAAGGGGGTGGAGAGAAGAGGCCAGAAAGGGAGGTGGAAAAAATCCTGCTTAAAGAGGAGAAGGGACTGGGAGGGGGGAAAGGGCAGGAAAGGCTATGGAAGCAGGGGCGCGGCGCAGAAACCCCCGGCCAGGTGCATCAGTGCAGCCCACGTCTAGGAGCCTGTGTGATCGGGTTGCCTCTCTCTCCCTCTCTCTCCCTCCCTCTCTCTCTTTCTCTCTCTCTCTCTCTCTCTCTCTCTCTCTCTCTCTCTCTCTCTCTCTCTCTCTCTCTCTCTCCTTCCTCCTTCCTCTTTTCCTTCAACTAGGAGGGTAAGCTGAGAGGGGAGGAGAGATTGAAACCCAGAGGGAGAGGCTCCTTGGGCACCTCAGCGGGCTTCTTCCTAATCTGGGAGGGGACCGGGTGGGATGCGTCTGCGAGGACTCCTGGCCCTGTTTAGCGCTGAAGGAGTGGTGTCTTCTGGCTGGGGGAGGGGAAGCCGTGTTTGCGGTATTGGGGGGGCGTTGTTTTCAGGGAGTTGCAAGGGAAATTGGGTGGTATGAAGAAAACAAGGGGCTGCAGAATGCAGCTGAGCGATGTCTTCAGGTGCTAGGGACCCTGACACCCCTCCCCTATGACATCATAGGGTCTTTAGCAAAAGGGGGGGGTCAGAGGAGAGTGTCAGCAGAGGAAGGGCTGAAAAGAGGGGGGGTCCTGAAGTTACGGTGCACACTGGCCCTTCCCCAGGACGCCTTTGGAGGCACCTGCGGGTCTGGCGTGGCAGCCGCTGCGGCTCGCTGCTGGCGCGCAGCCCTCGCTGGGAACTTGGAGCTCAAAAACTCAGATCGAGCCTTAGCCCTGAAGCTGTCACTTGGCACTGAGGTTGGCTGCAGTCTCTCTCCTCTGCAAACCCTTGGGTTTTCTGGCTTTCTAGACTCCAGTTTCTCTCTGGTTTCCACTCATCAGCTCTTCCCGAAACTGTCACGTCCACAAACAACGCATCTCTCACACACGCGGGTACATTCATTTTCTTATTGCCAAAAAGAATGGAGGGCAATGATGAGAAGTTAAAAAGTAAAGTAGGAAAAATGTTGGAATTAAGTTTCCCAGACTCTCAGGGGTTAAGTAGCAGGTAAAGGAACTGTTAACTTACCCACCAAAGTACACCGAAGCGCTTATCTGCTGCTTTCCGCTTCATCTCCAGTTCACAAATCAAAAGAGATGAAGCGGGGAAGGGCAGGAGCCGGAGCGTCCGGGCTCCGGGAAGAACTGCGCCAGACAAGTTGCGAGGGAGCCGGGCGGCCCGACTTCAGGACCCGTGCGCAAGGCTCATCTGCTCCGTGCAGGGGGCACTTTCCAAAGGCGTCAGTCCCCCTGGGTTTCACGCTGATCGTTTCGCAAAAGGGGAGAGAACTCTGAAAGGGGTGTAATGTCCCCTGTCCCTCCTTTCCGCCAGGGAGTCTCTGCAGAGCTGCACTGGGCGCGCTCCAGGCGCCAGTGGAGACCGGTCCATTCAGCTCCAGCTCCCCGCGGCAGCAACTTTGGGCTCACACTCCTACGGGAGAGCGTGTGTGCGGTGCGCGTGTGCGCGCGCCCGCGCCCGTGTGTGTGGGTGTGTGTGTGTGGTGTGCCTGCGTACACTTGACATTCAGGGTGCATGTGCTCTCAGGAACGACTCTCCCTGGCTGCCGGGAACTTAGAGAGTTTCCCTTTAAGCCGGCGCTGCCTCTCGGACACCCCCCCGCGTCCGACAGGAGGCGATGACGTCCGTAGCCTCGTTGCCAGCGCCGTCCCCAGGCAGCCGCTGCCGTTCATTGACAGGAGCGGGTGCTCGGACGTCAGCAGCCGGACCTTTGGCAAGGCTGCTCGGCGGAGCCAGCTCCCACCCCCGCACCTGCCAGCCCGCCCCCGGGGGGGCGGTAATGAAATCAAAGCCATTGAGGGGGGGCCGGAGAGGTGCCGGCTACGGGAGGGGGTTAACTCTGCTCTGCCCTCCTTGTCCTGCAGCGCCGGAGAATATAAATAGTGCAGGCTCCAGCCGGACTCGCCAGCCCTCTGCTAGCCCCCGCAGCGCCCCCTCCCCGCTCCCGCCCCTTGTCACTGCGTGTCGGGCCGCCCTGCGGGAGGGAGGCAGGGGGCGGGGAAACAGGGTGTGCAGACAGACGTTGATTCTCTTTCCTCTTCCCATTCACAGATTCGGCTGGAGTCAGGGCCTCCGCTCCCGAGTCGAGTCGCAATGAATGGATGGATGCCGGCAAGGGGACCGCAGAGGCGGCTAGAGCGCCAGCGGCGCTGGGGGCGTTCTGGCGTGCCAGGAAAGCCGCCCTTGCCTGGGTGCGAATGCGGGGACCCCAAAACGACCACCTTAGAGACGCCGAAGGCCTGACCTCTCCCATCTCCCGAGACAGCAGAGGTCTTTCCTAACCCCTGTGACGTTGGAAAGAAATGCGCAGCCCTGAGACTTCGGTGGGGACTGGGACCGGAGCCAGCCCGCAGCCGGGAGGGTAGCGACAGGAAGGGCAGAGGCTGAAGCCAAGGGTGTCGCCTCTCGCGGTGTACCCCTGGCGGCCCAGGACCAAGCAGCCCGCCTTCCGGAGCACCCAGGGGTGCGCTGCCTTGGGGGGAGCGCAGAGGGAGGGGCGGGGGGCTGCGGCGCCGCTTCCCACCCGAACCCAGCTCGCCAGGAATCGTGGGTTTGCGCTCTGCAGCGCTGCTCGGCCGGATGGCGCGGCCCACGCAGGACTCCGGGACGAGGCGTCGCAGCCAGGCTGGGCGCTGCTGCCGCGGCTCCCGCAAGAACTCGCAGCTCTGAGTTCAGAGGCGCCGGGCTCCCCGCTGCGCTTTACTAATGCGTCCGCAGGCTTCATCCGCTCATGTCGCGGAAGTGAACCCAAGCACATTTACCACAGGGAGACCTGAGCTCGACTAGGGCCAGGTGGTGACAATCGCGCAGCCTTTCCTGGCCCAGCCTGTGTGAGAAGGTTGTCCGGAGCGCCCCACTCTCTTGGCCTCTTTCCAGGATCCAGCCCCCTGTGCTACAGAATGGAGGCCCCCTGGATTGCCTGGCTTCCACTGGGTCCTCCTCACACACGCAGGGGGAAGGGGGGGCACTCACACACACACACACACAGTAATCTCTCCCGTGGAAAAGGACATGAAAACCTCTTGAGTCCACCTCCCAGTGCACCACCCCGCTGTTCTGTTTCCCTTTGCAGCAAAGTTTGCAACCGTTGCCCTAGACAGGCCTTGGTTTCTCCCCTCTCCTCTGGCTCCAAAACACTTGCGTAAGGCCTCCACTTGCACTGCTCTGCCAAGTCCCTACCCACCACCGAGGTCGCCACCCGGCCCAGGGGGCTCCCTATTACTGCAGTGGACAGAGCTCCTCATTCCTCCTGAGTAGACCCAAGTTTGCCTTTCAGGACACTGCACTGTCCTGGGTTTTATCCTACTTTGGGGCCACACCCTCTTGGTCACACTTGATGAACTCTCCATCTCCCTTCCTCTCCATGTGGGAGTGCCCAGGGCTCACCCCGGGAACTTTTCACTTCCTGTCACCACCTGTCCCCTAACGACCTCACACAACCTTACAGTTTAAATTGTCTGAACACCGATGACTGTTCAAATCCTATGTTCAGCCCAGACCTCTCCTCTAGACTCTGCATTCCACCAGCGAGCTACCAGCTCCAAGAGGGTGTCCAGCAGCCATCTGGAACCACACCCAGCTTCCCACTGTTCTCAGTAAAGAGAAACCTCAGGAGGTGGTGTCCCCTGTGCACATCTCCGATGTCCTCCACACAGCCGCTCTAGAAGCCCTCCCTGCCCAGAGCCCTGCAGCGCTGACTGCTCCCCAGAAACTCTCTGCTGGCCGCCCAGTGGCCCCGCTTGTTCTGTACCTTCCTCCTTCACGCCCTTCCTCGTGCCTCTCCAAGGAGCCTCGGAGTCTTCCCTGCCCGACTGCACCACGTCCCCGGACACTTGCTAACCCCTTTTCTTACTTTCCTCTGTGCCTTCCTCATGGTTGCCTTGACTGTTCAGTCTCTCCTTTAAAATATCAGCTTCCTAACAGCAGGGGTTTTGATTTTCTTGTAATTGTGTAAAAATGACTTACCCTCTTAGGAAGTTCTTCACCTCTTAACACTTTCCAGAAATGTCTGATTTTTTGTTGGTAAATATAAGAAGGTGAACTTGGAGAGTGGCAAAGGCCTTTTCTCTGCTACAGTTATCTCCAAATTAAACTATATATACACACACACACACACATATGTACCCCTCTGCCACATCTTTGGGTGATTCCTGAGAAATGCAGTGATGTTCCTTCCACCCTGTACGTTTTCTTATTCAATCCTTTTTCTGCTCCTTTTCCATTTGTTTACCACCCTAGTAGTTTTCTTTCCCATTTTTCCCCCAAGCTTTAAGCCTGTCATGGGTACCGAGGGCCATACCCACCCCTCGGCCACCCTGGAATTGAAAGGGACCTTTGGGCTGACTTGTGTACTCAAGGCTACCTACCCCTGCCTTTTAGTCCTGTTTCTGGGTATTCGTGTCCCTTCTCCTCCAACAGGGAAATATTCCAGTTTCTGAAGCTTTGTGGCCCCCAAATTATGAGTCAGACATTTTGGTCCATCAGCAATCACTGAGCTCTAAGGGTCTGGGGACAGAGCGCTGAGCTCTCTTTTAAGGCTCTCCTGACCCAGTGGAGTTCAGGGGCAGGCACACAGACCAGGCCCAAGGGCCAGGGTGCTGAGCCAGGCAGCAAGGGAGCCACAGAGGCACATGCCAAGGGGAGGGCTGGGGAGAAGCCCCGGGGGCACTGCCACCTGGGCTGGGGCTTGCAGGCCTGGTGGGAGTTCCAGCAGCAGTGCCTGGTATGAAGGCCTGGGGTGTGAGAGTGCAGGATGGTTTAGAGTGTAAGGCCCTGAGACTGGATGGTGAGATGAGGGCAACCTTTAGGCCGTGCTGAAGAGTTGGACCCCTGGTCCACAGGCTTGAAGGGCTTTAAGAGATAAAATTTGTCCTACAGGTTTAAGTGAGAAAAGCTGTGATTGGGCTGACAGATGGTGACATGAGAGACAGAAGGAAGAGCCAGAAGAGGCTGCTGAGGGCACCAGATGAAGGCAAAAAGCTGGCCGCCCCTGGAGACAGACGTGGGGTGAGGCAGAGGGAGACGCTTCCAGAGGGCATGAAAGAAGGATTACAGGGCTGGGAACAGCAAGAGGACAGATGGGCTACTTCACACCGACCCTCTCAGCTGGGCACACTTTGGTGGTAGGATTTCAGTTTATGGTCTGTCACGTCCTGTACCTCCAGAAACTCTCGCGTTGTCAACTCAAACTGAGTTTAAGGATCAAGGCAGAAGGAGCTTAATTGAAGAATCACAAGAGACAGATGTGTGATCTGGGAGCCTGCTTGGTACTCCACAGTGAGCAGCAGAATAGACTCGTTTTCTTTATTCTGCTCACCCCCCCCATATGAAGGCTACCGACCAATCAAATCACAGGGCATTGTGTGGGCATAAAGGCTGCTTCATCTAAGCTGTGGAAAGGCTAACAAATTAGTCACTCGAGCTAGATCACATGATGGTGTTTCCGAGGGGGCTTCTCTGACAGTGTCCGTGCCAGGCGACCACTGTAAATGGACACCAATGACTTGGGCACGCCCCAAGTGGCTGCCCTTCTGCCGTGTGCTGTGACTACCTAAGACCTGGAGAAGTTCCTTCAGAATGCATAGAGCTCGGGCGAGACTTCAGCCTTTCTCCTGACAGCTGGGCAGCACAGCTGTACCGTGAAAGCTGCTTCCCATAGCCAGACCTTTTCATTTTCCCTTCTCCTATAAGAGTGTTCTTAGGTTCTTCTCATCCTGAGAAGAAATGAGACCTTCAGATAAACGGCGTGTTAATTCTGACCACTTCTAAGGAAGAGGGCAGGAAAATGAGCAACATCAAAGAGGCTTACCTCGGCAGCTTACAAACACGCATTGTTAGAGAAATTGGCATCGCCCCATTCTATGGTCTGAATGTATCCCCAAAAACACTCATGTGTTGGACACCTGCTCCATGATGCCACAGGGTTGGGAGGCGGGGCGAAATGGCTGGTGATTAGCCCCCACCCTCATGAGTGGAATGGTGGGGCTATGAGAAAGGCTTGTGAGAGAGAATTCGCACTTTCAGCTTCCACCATGTGATACGGAGCAAGAATGCCCCCACCAGATGCTGACACCTGCTTCCTGGATTTCCCAGTCTCCAGACCAGTGAGACATACATTCTGTACTTTATATACTACCCATTCTTGGGTTTTCTGTTATAGCCACAGAAATGGACTAAGTCACCCATTACATTGACCAGCTGAAAAAAATCATTTCTGCACCTAAAAGAATTTCTGAGCTCTGGAAAATTATTTTCTAATTAGTATAGGAGACACGGAGAGTCTAAAAGTAGCTTATTACACTTGTGAATGTGTTAGATCTCAAAATAAAGATTCAGAATCTAATGATTGATTTTTTAGAGATGGAAGGAACATCAAATTATCTAAGAAGACTAATCCTCCATCCCCCAAGTGCCCTGAGAAAAATGAGGGCAAATAATATGATATCGACATGGCCTTTAGGTTTTAAGGTACTGTTTGGGTTTTTTCTTGATTTTTTTTCTTTCAGAGGACAGACATTATAGCTACTATGCCTTATGCTCAGATTTTAAAACCAATCAAAAACTTGTGGAAATATTAATTATGACATATCTGTTTCCCTTCTTCCATAAAGAGCATAGCTGTTATTCTAAATATGTTCACCTACTTCTTACATCACTCACATATTTATGGGTTTTTTTTTTTTTTTTTTTGTAGAGACAGAGTCTCACTTTAGCGCCCTTGGTAGAGTGCTGTGGCATCACACAGCTCACAGCAACCTCCAGCTCCTGGGCTTAGGCGATTCTCTTGCCTCAGCCTCCCGAGTAGCTGGGACTGCAGGCGCCCGCCACAGCGCCCGGCTGTTTTTCTGTCCTGCAGTTCCGCCGAGGATAGGTTTGAACCTGCCACCTTCGGTATATGGGACCAGCGCCCTACTCGATGAGCCACAGGCACTGCCCCATATTTATGCTTTTATTTGGAAACAATTTCAAATTTACGGAAAAGTTGCAAGAATGGAAATAGTGTGAAAAACCAGATCTAGTGTTACCTGGATCCGCCTCTCATTACATTTCGCTGCTATTTACTTCATTTTTTGCTTGCTATCTCTTTATTCACTAAAATAGTTAAGGGTGGTGCACACCACCTCTTGTCCCTTTAGTGTGTATTTCTAGTAAAAATGAGACTTTCTCATAGAAACACGGTACTGTGATTAGGGTGGGAAATTAACACCATCCACATAGTACTTTATCAACCTTTCGCCCCATCCTGGTTTTTCCAATAATGTCTTTGGAACACTCATAAGTCTAGGGGCACGGATTTCATTCAATTGCCTTATTTCTTGGATTTCTTCAATTTGGAGAATTTTTAGAATCTCTGTCTTTTATGGCATAGACATTTTTGATGAATACAAACCCTCCTCCCATTTTTAATAAGACATTTCTCAGTGTGGCTTTGCCTGCTGTTTCCGGGTGATTGGACCTGAGTCATGCGACCTCAGCTGGATGACCACAGAATGTCACATCTACACATGCTTAGATTTATCGGGTCCCCACTGGTGGTGTTGATTCTGATTGAGTTTTTGTCCAGTTTTCCACCATGTAATTACTCTTTTGGATCACTTGCAACTAATAACATGAAGATAAGGCAAACATTCCTCCTGGAATCAGCACCCACTCATGATTCTTGCATCTTTCTTGCATGGTTTTCTCCTACCTTGGTGATTTTTTTTTTTTTTTTGAGACAGAGCCTCAAGCTGTCACCCTGGATAGAGTGCTGTGGCATCACAGCTCACAGCAACCTCCAATTCCTGGGCTCAAGCGAGTCTCCTGCCTCCGCCTCCCAAGCAGCTGGGATTATAGGCACCCGCCACAACGCCCGGCCATTTTTTGGTTGCAGCCATCATTGTTGTTTGACGGGCCCAGGCTGGATTCGAACCCGCCAGCTCAGGTGTACGTGGCTGGTGCCTTAGCCTGTTGAGCCACAGGTGCCGAGCCCTACCTTGGTGATTCTAAGCTCACCACTTCCTCTACAACTGCACATGCATTGGCAAAAGCTCTTCCTGCTGCCTCATTTACTAATTTCAGTACCTATTTATTGGTAGTATTTGTAGTACGAACTCAGGGTTTCCCGTTTTAATGGCTCATAATTCATTCCTTTATGTAATTTTTTGTTCTCACATTTCACCCATTAAAAGGCCCGGTGAGCGTCCTGGGCCCCCTTGCCATTTCTAGACACTTCCTTGGTGTTGGGCATAGGAAGATGTTTTGAGCTCTTTTGAGCCCACCTTGCCCAGCCCTGGAGTGAGCCATTTCTCAGAGGGACGCTTATTTGTTCTAATGGAATCAGAGGCCAGATAGGGGTACTAGGTGCTACGGAGGTGTCTTTTCTCCTTTGCAGCAGGCAGATGGAGCCGAATAACACAAGTATGTGCACGCAGATCGAGCACACAGGCATACACATACACGCACATCGAATAAACCCACATACACGTGCACACATCACATATGCACAGATGGACACACTTGAGAAAGCAGGAGTCTTTCCTGCCTTTCCCAGTGCATACGCCTCCCCATGTCCCCGGGATCCCAGTGAACTCTCCGGTCCCCAACAGCACCAATGTACTTACTCATGTGTTCAGTTCTATGATGTGTGTAAAATAGTTTCTTGCTTACTTTGTCCATACCACAAGAACAAATAAAGTACTAAGAAGAGGCTAGGATTTGTTTGCAGTTTCCCCCGACACCTTCCACCACACGGCACAAAACCCGGAGTTCTGTAGTCCAGCCCCGGGCCCTGCTCTTCGCTGTTCGGCTCTGCCTCACTCCCGCCCCTCCCTGCCTTTACTAGAAGGATAACTGCAGTCAGTCATTGCTTTCAGTTTTAGGGGTTTCCCCCCATCCCATTATTATTGATTGAACTTTATTGTTTGAAATATATTTTTTGTTCTGCTTCCAAAAGTCAAAAGTATAAGAACCGCGAGAGAAGCGTCCTTCCCTTCCGTGTCCCTCCCGGTCATCTCCTGTCCTGACTCTGTAGGAAGCCAGTTCCATTGTGCCCCTGTTTACCTTAACTTTTCTTTCCTTTTGTAAAGCTGAGCAGAATTTTTTTCTCATTTTCCCTTTTTATGGCTCAAAACTCAGTGTACTGTGAGTGCTATTTTACAATGTGCTGTTTCCCCCGATTGTGTCTCCTGAGAACGTCTCAGGTACCAGTTACAGGGTCCTCCTCATCGCCCTCTGAACAGCCACACATCACCCTACAGCGTGTACGTCCCACAACTGTGCTTGGACATGTAGGGAATTTCTAATGTCTTACAATATAAATGATGCTTCCACGGATACTGCCAGCGTTTATGTTTTATACTGTGGGAGGCATAACTTTATATTCCTAGAAGTGGGTTTGCCAGAGCACAAGGTCATCCCACACAGTCTTATCAGATATCAGCACATTTATATTCGAAGGGATTGTACCAGTTTATGATTTACCAATTATTTTATTTTTTAAAAAAATAAATAAAATTACCCAAATGTGAACATATCTAGGTTGATTTAGAAATATTTCATGGGGTTTAAAGTAGTTCTGTTCCCTGAGCTGGAATGGTTGGGATCTAGGGGCTACGTGATCCTCAGGCAACCGGGGACTGGGATGAACTTAAGTGTCTGTGACACAGGTGCTAAGTTGATATACATCTTCGACCTGCTATCCTGTGTTATGTAATAAAATGTACGAGAAATAAATCGGTCAGAACCAGACATTATTCCCATATTCAGTTCTGTCATGTCCTCTCTCCATGACTTTGGGAAAGTAATTTGATGCTACAAAGCTCCTGTTTTCTCATCTGTAAAATGGGGTTAAAAATAACTCTCATACTTACCTGGTAGGTTTATTTCAGGAATAATAGAATATCTCAAATGTGTGTGTTGTTTATAGTCATAAGCGGAAAAGTTCTTTCTTTCATTCTTTCTTTTTGCCTTTCTCTCTCTTTCTTTCATCTGCCTGTTTTCCAGGTATCTATTGTTTATCATATCATTCTCTAGCCAGCACCCGTCCATCTAGCCTCTATTTACCCTCCCATCTCCCCAGCAATCATCTCTCTGCCATCTATCCACTATCTATAGGAAGAACATTTTAATTGAAATTTAGGAAGCCTGGATATTCGTGTTCATTTTTATCCTCAGCACCGTTAACTGACTGTTCAACTCCAGAAATGTTATTTCACCTGTCTGGATTTTATCTTCCATCTTTATAAAATAAAAGACTGAACTTATTCCCCTGTGAGATTCTTACTGGTTCTAAAACATTCTGATTCCTCATGGAACCCCTTCGAGGTCAGCAGCAAGTGCCTAAGAGAGTGGAAAGGAATTTCACTCCCAGCCTTTGAAGATCTCACTAAGAAATAAATTATTTGAAAATGGAAGCTTTAACAAAGAGAACTGCTACAGTTCCTTAAAAATGTAAGATCCTTTTTCTCCACCTAGGAGGCGTGAGACCAGCCATCTTTGATTCAGGGGACAGTACTTAGGTTTTTCTTTTGTCCTGACTTTCTGTAAGATCTAGAATAATTACTTCGAGCTAGTTGGATAACAAAGGAGAGAGAGACAGACAGAGAGGGGGCTGAGGAGAGGCTATTTTGCCATCCACTCCTATCACACTCTGTGCCCAGTCAGGAAATAAAGGAAACCTTCCCCGGCAGGAAGAAATGAGAGTGAGCCTGGGAGGGCTGGGACCCGTCACGGGGCTGACTGCCCGCTGCTGGGGCCAGCGCCCTTCCTCTCTCACCCACTCCCCAGCCGCCCATAGCACCTCTCTCCTCAGGTGCCGATCAAGCCTGCTCTGCTCACATCCCACCGGCCCCGGAGCCTAGAGGTGAGGCCACTCAGAGGCCACATGACACGTCTCCTTCAGCTGTCCTACCCCAGGCCCTGGTGTAATTTTATGAAATGGGCGTCTGGCTGGCTTAACATCGCCCAATTATTCCATTAAGGACAAAGCCCCAGCTGCCTGCCGGCCACAGAAAGCCCTGCAGAGCCCACTCCTGCTCACTTGCCGGGCAGCGTCCTCCTTCCCACGCTTTGGGCTCTGTATCCTCCAGCCACACCAAATGCCGGCAGTCCCCCTGATGTGCCAGCCCCCACGGGCTCTGTGTCTCCACCAGTGGTATCCCTCCTCTGCCAGGATGTCCTGCCTCTGCTGTCTCCCCAGGCTTCAGTCTGCCTGGCCGGCTCTGACTCTGCTCCAGTGCTGGGCTCCTTGGGGGGAGGTTAGGCTGTGTCCATTGGAGAGCACCCCAGACTTTCACTGCATTGCTGAAGTCAGCACATGAATGCAGGAGATGTGTCCTACTAAAGTAACAGAAACCCCACCCGCGCTGTCACACAGCAGTCAGTCCGGACACCAGCAGCTGCAGGCTGGTCCAGGCCCAGCTGCGCCCGACGCAGCCCTTAGCAAGTGCCTGTGGCCTTTTCCTTCCCCTGCTCCCTTCATGGGCACGGTTGGCTGCTGAGATCCAGGAGCCGTTCGGTGTTCAGGGTATGAAGAGGAGGGAAGAGAGACTGACGTCAACTAGCATCTGTTCCTTTTATCAGGAAAAACAAAACCTTTTCCAGAAAACTTCGGGGGGGGGGGGCTGTTTGCATCTCATGGGCCAGGACTGTGTGGCGGACCAGGAGTGGGGGTACCTGTAGAGCAGAAGGCAACAGAATGGCCTTCCAGAAGGAACCAGGGGTCTTCAAGAAAGGAGAAAGGGAGAACAGAACTTGGAAATACAACCGAACGTCTTTCCTCTCTGAACTCAAGGGCAAGTCCACGCCTCCCTGACTACACCTGGTGCCTGGTGCCTGGCTCAGAACAGATGTGGAATCAAGACTGGTCAGATTCCTGGAGTTAAGGGAGTGTCATCTTTTACCACTTAAATTTTCCTCTATCCTGGCATAATTTTCTGATGGTAGGCAGGCAGGAGTTAAATACAACAGCCAGGGTATTTTTCATATTGAACCTGTTTTGACTTGGTATAAAGTATTTGTTTCAATTACTTTTAGCGTCTCCATGAAATTTCACTACTATTTCCCATTAGTGACTGCAAATTTTGACCAATATGTGAAAAAAGAGCTATTATATATATCAAAACATCTTGATTTTAGCATAGCAACTGGTATGCTATAACAGAAACAGCGATGATAAATTATAGGCTAACAATCTTTAGGGAATAGACATAAGAATTGTCAAAAATTAAAAAAGTGAAAGAATTACCAAGTCAAATCAAATGCCAACATAAAAATGGCCCCTTTGTGAATAAAATATAGGATTTTGCTTAAAATTCAATTGGACTACCTGGGATTCAACTATGTACACTTTGGGAATAAATGAGCATCTTCTGTGGACACAGTGCCGACATGTGAGAGAGTGTTGGAACTCAGAGCCCTTTGGGAATGTGGATGTCTCCTCTGTGACTTGTTAAGCGTCCCCAGTCTTCTAGCGCCTCTTCCCTGGTGCTGTGACAAGGAAACATGGGTCTTCTTACATAAAAAATAAATATGTCATTGAAAGTTGTGAAGTTGCTTCTCTCAGATTTGAGAGTTCTTAACACACTTAGTAACATTTGAAATGTTAGAGATTCTCTTGCAAATCTGGAATTTTCCACTAAGAAATGCTAAGATTTCAACTCATGTACAAATGAAAGAACCTATAGCCATGTGTAGGCAACCCATTTATAATCTGATCTTTGATCAAAATTTTTTTCAATTACTTTTATGGGTAACCATAACAGAGTTAAAATAAAACATAAACATACACAATGAGTGTTGTAAGAGAAGTATTGTGGCTTATACACATATGTTGAACTTGAACAAAGATGAAGGATGGAAAATTTTATATAACCACATATGTGAGGAAATTCTATGCATATCAAAGAAGGGTGACAATAAATATTTTTAATTTATTTCAAATGTCCCTTAGTCCCTTTTTTAAAAAGTTGCTTGCATAAAACAATTTTCATTTTTATCTCGAAACACATGAATCTTAAATACATGCTGAAATAGCTAAAGAAAAAAATTCGACTGCAAGTCATTGTAAAGGGAAATGATATAATCAGCAGAGTTCATAGATGACAGAAAGTGGGAAACATACTGCATGCGGAAAGCAAAATGAAGATGCAAAAAGAAAATCTAGCATTTGATGGGATATTATGATATGTCAGAGATGGCTGTCGGTAACATTATGCCTCTCAGAGCCCTCAGCTTCACAGAATCCCACTGATAATAAAGGGTTGGAGCCTGAGTTCAGATGTACCAACAAGCACTCATGGTCGCATCTGTTCAGTCATAGAAAACACATTTCTTGTGCCAATTGGCCTGCCTGGAGCACAGGCCGAAAACAAGCAGCAAGGCCCATGTCTGGCAGAGTTTACGGAGCTAGTGAAACATCCGTCAATCCATCATTACAGGGGAAGGGGGATTATACCATGGGATCACAGGTCACAGTAAAGCTCTGTGTTTGGACGGACAGTTGGAAAAGAAGATTTCTTCCAAGTGACTTTTCTGGTAGGACCTCAAAACAATGTGAGTAGTATCTGGGAGAGAGGAAGGCAGATGTTGTCAGGGAGACAGGAGGATGGGGGGACAACACCTTTTGGAGATTGAGTGGTAGGTAAGGCAGGATGAGCTGGAAGGGACCAGGTAGTGTTCAAACTTGGACTCAGCCTAAGGCAGCAGGTGGTCATCAAAGGGTTTTTTAAGTAGAAAGGTGACAATTACCTTTCTCTTCTTTAAAAGTTCAGACATTTATTCCCTTCTCCCCAGCCATTTGACAAATCCCATATTACCTCTGCAAAGTTTTTAAAGAACAAAGAGACTATCTCACAGTTTGCACCAAAATTTAGAAAATAAGAAAACTTTAAAATGGGCTTTTAAAAAAGTTTAATTATGACTGCACTCAAAGGAAGAGATGTCAGGACACAGTAGCAGCAGAGCCAGCAGGAATGAGAAGGGAGGACAAGCCCAGCCCATGCGGAGCAGGGCGGAGGGTGCACCAACAAGGAAAGCGCCAGGACTGTCCACACTGTCCCCTCTGCCCCAGTCGAAGTGCTGCACACAAGCCAAGTATTTCCCAGGCTCCCTTGCAGGTACATGTGGCCACTACCGCCTGAGTCCTGAGCAGTAGGAGCCAATGTGGACCTGCAGCTGGCCAGGCCTGGCTGTCCCCTGTCCCCTCTTTCCTGTCCTTGCAGCCTTGGAAACAGCGAGCGGTAGGGCTCAGGACTGCAAGCAGGTGAGAAGTCTGCATCTTTGTCTTGGAGCTGCTTTTCCGTGGGGTCACTTGTCACAGCACAGAGCCTTTCTTGTTGTCTGCGGAGGACAGAGGGGCGGCCCAGCCTGCACCCTCCTCACTCTCCAGGTGCACCCACGGCAGGCAGCTTATCCTGTTCACCCAGGACTGCCAGTGCCGTGTGCAGGCCCCAGTGTGACGTGAAAATGCAGCGCCTCTCATTCCAAAAAGTATTAAGAAAGTGACAGCCAGGGCGGCGCCTGTGGCTCAAGGAGTAGGGCTCAGGCCCCATACACCGGAAGTGGCGGGTTCAAACCCTGGCCCGGCCAAAAACTGAAAAAAAAAAAAAGAAAGAAAGAAAGAAAGCGGCCGCCAGTAACAAGCAAGCCTGAGGCCCTACTAAGAGCGCCCCGCACGGCACACGCTCCACCCCACGGAGCTGACCCCGCGCCGCCCTCGCTGCCCAAACGCTGAGCTGGGCCTGGGCCGCGAGTCGCCCGGCTCCCGCGAAGGCTGCGCTTGGCCGTGACTGTCCACCTGGGTCTCAGCGACAACCATTTAGCGATCTTTAGATAACTCATTGGCACTGATTAAATCCACAGTGTTGCGGCGCCATCCCCACCTGGTGTTTCCGAAATTTTCTCACAATCCGCAACAGGAACTGTAACGCCCCACATGCCCAGCCCCTGGTGACCACCGTCCTGCTTTCTGTCTCTGCGAGTGTGACGGCTCCGGGGACCCGAGGAAGTGGGACGACGCAGGGCCTGTCCCTTCGTGACTGGCCGATTTCGCTCTGAATCAGGTTCTCAGGACCCGCCCGCCCGTCTGTGCCTGGTGCCTGGTGACCGGGCAAGGCCCGCGTTCCCTCTGCTCCTTCATCAGCTGATAAACGTTCGAGTTCTACCCGCCTTTTGACTACTGTGGATGATGCTGCTGTTAATAGGACCAGGCATTCACTTTTTTAACTTTAGAGATATTGGGAGCTTCCTGCCACAGGTGGCTGGGAAAGTTCTCTGCGGGCAGGACGCCGAGTACTTTCTGCATCCGAGAGTGGATGGACAGTACACAGACATGTACTCGGTTAAGGATGAAGGGCTGAATTATGGCTGCCGAGTTCAGGCCCGTCCTATGGGATGAAATTTCCACGTACTTAGAAAGGAGGGTCTGGCCGGGTCATCCTGATCTAGGTAGTGGGGAAACCCACATTGCAGGAAACTTGGATGTTAGGTGGAGTCCTCGGCTGGTTTCAAATGTTCACCCGAAGCAGCTCTAGCCCGGGTCTGCACACCGTCTCGGGCAGTCCAGCCACCCGGCTCGCAGGCTGCCCCGACCGTGGGCAGGCTCAGGCCAGGCTTCTCCACGGGGAAACACGCGTGGGCTGCGGGCCGGACCTGACGTCAGACGTGCACACCCCGAGCCCGCTGCCTACTTTTTGATGTCGTGACTCCAATGTGTTCTCAGCCCGTAAACATCAGGCAATTGGCTGTCTGGGGGCTACAAGTGCTCGCAGGGAGCTGATTCCCAGAAGGGCAACTCCCAGGGGCTGGGTCATCTGGATGAGCCCCCACGCTGGTCCCCTTTCCTTTGGGAACTGCTACCTGCTGCCGCCCATCGGGCCCCTCCTCCCCTCCTGGCTCTACCTACAAAAGAGGTACCAGGCAGTTGGCAAGGGCTAGGGGGACAGCGGAGGGACCCGGGGATTGGCAGGGGCGAGGGCGGTGGTGCCTGCACCAGACAGAGGGTGCAGGGTTGCGGTTTGGAGAAGGGGGCGCTCTGGGGACTTGGGAGTTGCAGGGGGAACAGCAGTGGGGGGAGTGTAGGAGATGACACAGCGACTGCAGTGGAGCGCGGGGGTCACGAGGATGGCGACAGAGGGGGCGGGAGCTGCAGGGATGCGGGTGAGGCACTGCGACAGACAGCCGGCCCTCGCGCGCCCCTCTCGGCCCCCCTGCGCCCCCCGCCTGCACTCAGCTGCTGGCGTCAGAGCTGCCTGCGTCAATGCTGCTCGGTGACACACGCAGGTTTTTTTTTTCCTGCTCCTTTTTCTCAATGAGAAGAGCCTAATGGGATTTTTATTATCAGACACATAAATCAAACCGTTAAGCCGTCATGCCTGGCACGTGGACAACAACCCCTCCCCACCTTCCCGCAGGGGGGACGGAGACAGGATGTAGAGCTGCCTTTCCCCCTTTACAGGAAATATTTTAAATATTTTATCTTTATATTTTGGAACTGCAGTTATGCCCAGAGCATGGCTTGCTGTGGCGGGCGCAGCACGGATACAGAGCCAGCCCTCCGAGTCCAGGGAATGGTTTGCAGGACTGATTATGTAAAAGATGAATACACGAAAACAAGAGACAAAAAACAGGCTTTGCAGACATTAGGGTGGTCAGAAGGACTGGCGCTGCTGAAACGTTGTTTTGGTGGTGGGTGCAAGCTTCCTAGCAACCCCTGCCCTGGTACTGTGGCTTTGACTCAGAACCCCAGCCATGAATGCATGTCAGAGAGCCAAGATGTCATCAGTCTGGAGAGGCTGGAATCCTGAACACTCTTGCATCCTAATACCTTCGTGTATACAGATTTCTAATGAGATAGGTTGGTGCTGATGTATCTAATTAATGGCTGTCTGGAACCAAGCTAGTTGGCTAGCCCTGGTTAGCCATGCAGCCCAGTCCTTATTTCTACTGTGACACCACTGCAGAGCAGAGGCCCCGCAGAGACAAAGGAAGCCTAAGGACTGAGCTGTTTGGTGAGGACCCTTGGGGAGGAAGGCCCTGTCCAGACCTGAACAGAAAACACATTGCACCTTTCAGCACCCCCTGGAGTGGCCCTGTGTGCCCGGGGCCATTCACATGAAACTGTGAAGGGTACAAGCCCCATCTGCTCACTCTGGACCAGGTCTCCCAGAGCTTCCCTGATGCAACTGTCCTGCCTGTGACTGTGGAGTCCCCTAGAGCCCTCAGGGGTACCTCTACCAGCTCAAAGCTTCACAGAGCACAAAGCACAGCCTTGAGTTAAAACCATGAAGGAGGCATTTGGTGGGCAGAGCACTGCCACCTCAGAATAAAGTAGCTACAAAGAGAGTGACCTAATAATTTGTAAACTCACAATAATTTGAGCACCTTTCTCCAGCTTGCATGTTCTCCATTCTCTCAAATTTCTTCAAAGGCCATACGTGATCCCTTGGGGAAGAATGGCTGGGTCTGTTCTTTCAAATTCCTGGCCTTTCTGGCCCGCACACATGGTTTTCTCTGCTGCCAGTTAAAACGAGAAAGGCCCAAGGTGGAGACCAGGGCTAGGAGATAGGATGGTGGGGCCTGTCGGCTACAGCCCTGACCAGGGGCAGTGCTGTGTTGGAGCTGGATGGCTTCAACCTCCACATCTAGTTCTTACTGCCTTTTAATAGCAGGGCAGGTTCTCTGGATTTCTGTGAACTTTCCTCATAGGAGTTAATAAGTCAACGATTGCATTGGAAGAAATAGCTTATGCATTTTAAAGAAGAGATCACATGCGCTGCCCACCACCTGCGCATCTGTCCCACCCCAGCAAGGAAGGAGCCATTAAGGCCCCAGGGGAGGGTAAGACCGAGGAGGGGAAGTAGAAAACAGCCTTGAAAAGAGAAAGGAATTATTACATCCTTCCCTGTTTGAGTCACCAGGACATAACCCACAGGTGCTGAAGATAAAGTCTTTTATATCAAATGTGATGCCTGGCAATTTGGAGGTGCACAAAGAAAGAAACTAGGACCAGGACACAGTAGCCTTAGGACACTGTTTCAGATATAACCTCTGTTATAAGCCCACATTCTGATATGAGTGATAATTGTGCTGAGCAAAAGTAGATTAGGTGCAATAAATATAAAATCTATCTCCACGTGTTGACTGAAGGACCTCAGTGGAAGATTCCGCTATCGGCTGCCAGCATATTGCGTTAGATAATTTTAAATTGGTCCTATTGCAAAGGGATTTTTACAATAGGCTGGTATAAGGAATGCTACCAGAAAATTTTGCATTCAAAGAAGTAGCGTTTTGCAAATAAGTAAAGATAGAGACTGTGATGGATGTGGGTGTCAGTGGGGAGAAACCGGACTAGGGCCTGCTTCGGGGGAGGGATGGGCCCTGAAGGCAGGCAGGAGTGGGTCGCGCCGCGCCGCTGACTTTTGCCAAGGACAGACTGGCTCCGCCCCTGCGGCTCCGGGAGCTTCACCCACGCAGCCGCTGGTCCCCGCGCGCGGAAGGGGGGGTTCGGGGCGCCCACCCGGGGAGAGATGCGACTCCTGCCGCCGGCTGCGCTGCCTGCCAGCCAGGATCTGAAAGCCAGCAGCCAGCGTCACCGGGACCCTATCCCCCAGAAGGGGAAAACCCAAGGGAGAAAGTACTGCGCTAAGGAAAACGTTAAATGCACTCGGCCACTTCCTTCCCCTTCGGAGCACCGTGCTATGTGCGCGCGCATGCACTAGCCCCCGCTCGCTCCACACACACGCACAGATGCACGGTAATCCTGCACCAGGACTACGCATCTACAAAGCATGTAGTACCCGCAAGTCATTCTTTACCGCTTATCTGTCTTTTAGCCGTGCTGCATCTCCCGCGCATGCTCACGTTCACCCCTCCCCCAGCGTGTGCGGGACGGAACGCGGCGCCGCAGGTGTCATTTTCCGCACTGGGAGGTCTGAGCCTGCAGCCGCTGAGTCCGCGCAGACCCTGGTTCTGCCGCAGTGACTCCCGCCACTCGCAGGACCTCTGCCTCTTGGCTGTGGCTCCTGTCGGTCCCTGCCACAACTAGCCAGCCGGTCACTATATTTAAGTTGTATTAATTGAAAGGAAGAGGTAAGCAGGAGAGAGAAAGCAAAAGGGACATGAAAAAATCTTACAATTAGATTTTTCTCCTGACCCAGACACAGCAAGGTCAGACTGACTTCGGCACTGCAGATGTGGACGGGTTCGCTGAGTGAAGAGTCAGATTTAGTTCTGGGGAATCGTGTATTTCTTCCCAGCAGATGGAAATCTCTCTGGTCTCTGTACACGTCCTTCCTGTAGGGCCTCCTCATGTAACTTTCAGTGCAACGCCATGGGCTTTCTGCCGTGGTGGGCAGTGTCCGGTCAGACTGGATGGGATTAAGGAAAACGGTTCCAAGTGAACCACGATTAATGTTTACCAGGGTCCTGCAGCGTGGAAGGGCCCGCCTCGGAAATGCAGATACGTGGGGCAGCAACCGGGCAGCACTTCGCAGGGGCGCGCACTAGGCCTCTAAAAGCAATCGCAGATTCCACCGAAGGAACCAGTCGTAGGCCGCAGACCTGTCCTAGAACAGGGAAGTTTCTGAGGCTGCCAGTGTGAAGGCGGGGAAACCACCCTGTAGGAGAAGAGTCAGAGTGTTTGGGTTCTGTCCTAGGGCGCCATTAACACGGCACAATGAATGGATGCTGTGCCAATCTGCTAGGATTGGTGCCCCAAAGTTCCCCCAAACAATAAAAACATATTCTCTTACAGTCTGGAAGCTGGAGTCTGAACTCCAGCTGTCAGCTGTCTGGGCAGGATCCTTCCAGCCTCTTCTGGCTTCTGGTAGTGGCCAGCAACTCCTGGCATTCCTGGGCTGGCAGCTTCATCCATCATGGTCACTGTCAAGGCTGACTTCTCCTTGTCTGTGTCACTCCTTGTCTTCTGCCCCTTCGCCCCTTCTTAGGAGGACCATAGCCACAGTGGGTTGGGACCTGCCCACATGACCTCATCTTCCCTTGATTACATCTGCAAAGACCCTATTTCTAAGTAAGGTCACATTCATGGTACCCATCTTCTCAAAGGGTGCAGTTGAACCCACAACAGGTGCTTTGGGGTCATACTGAGGCCCACAACACAGTCTGTGAGGAACTTGCCCCAGTGGCTGTCATGGCCTTGTTCTGCCTCCTCCTGCCCTTCCCCAGCAGGTGAGGCTGGGGAAGCAGGATGGACAATCTCAGCTGACCACCGACTTAGTGGGACTGTCAGCCAGTAAGCCGGATCTGTTATTTCATCTGGATGTCCTGATGCGTGCCACTGTGTAAGGACTTCATGGGCAACTAGGACACGTGTTACTTGATAGCAATGACTCACAGTTAAACCACAGCCAGGCCAGCGACTCCCGGCGATGGACCATAGATCCCTAGGGTTTAGAAGAGCTATCCAAGGAATACTGCTGGGATGAAGGGAATGGGGGTGCTGGGCCTCCCAGGACAGGGTCCAAAATCGATGCTCAACTCTCATCAGTTCTACATCTTGACTGTGTATGTGAACTGAGGGGAAAGTCCATTTGTGGAAAGGATTGGACAAATTAAATACATAATGCATTTATTCATTGAACAAATAAGTGGAGCCCAGGTATATCTCCAGGTACTACCTCTGGGAGGGAAAATAAGTATTAATCCCTGCATGTGTGGAAGGGCATTCTACCGGATGAGGAACATGTGATTAAGGACCATAAATGAGAAATTGTGGTAGAAGGTGATATCTGCTCTGGGGGGGGGGGGGGAACACAGCAGGATAATAAGAGAAAGGGGCCGTGAAGGCTTTATTGAGAGCATGGCTTTCAGCAGAGCTGTAGTTGCGGAAGGAGTCGGTACCCTGCAAAGGTTTGGCTGAAGGACAAGCAAGGCAGAGGCAGGAAGGTGGAAGTCAGCCGCAGTGAGTAGGAGAAGCAGGGTCGGGGTGAGGAGCAGTGGAGGCAGAGGGCGAGGAGGGGAGCCGAGCCCAGGAGCGGGGCAGGAAGCTCTGCAGGTTCTCCTGAGGATGTTGGATGCTGCTGAGTGACACAGAGGCCACCGTCCCTCCATGCCTGCCTTGTCTGCTCTGCACTGTAGACGGATCTCTGTCCACAGAGCTGAATATGAACTGGAGGGGCCAGGTAGGAAGCTTCATCGCTGCACCCAGAACCCGGAGATGCTCTGTTGTCAGAATCACAAAGCCTTTTTTCTAGAGAATTATCTTGAGTGGCATAAGCTTGTTGTCTTCCTTTCTTTCTTTCTTTCTTTTCTTTTTAGAGACAGAGTCTCACTTTATCACCACCCTCGGTAGAGTGCCATGTCATCACACAGCTCACAGCAACCTCAGACTCCTGGGCTTAGGCGATTCTCTTGCCTCAGCCTCCAGAGTAGCTGGGACTACAAGTGCCTGCCACAAGGCCCGGCTATTTTTTTGTTGCAGTTTGGCCTGGGCTGGCAGTATAGCTTCGGTATATGCAGCTGGCGCCCTACCACTGAGCCGTAGACGCTGCCCCTAAGCTTGTTTTATGAACCAATCAAATACAGCAGCAGAGCTGTGTTTGGTTGTATTTCTGTCTTTGAATAAAATGGACAAGAGTCTCGTCTGTCCTTGCTTCTTCAGCCCTCGATGGTCTGAGAGAAGGCAAGCATATTCACTATTAGATCAAAAACTAATAATAGAAAATTCAAAAGCACCACAGCATTGTCAGGAGATAAAACATCTCATGGCTACATTTTTTTGAAGGTCATGCTATATTACTTGTGTGAATTCAAAGTTTTATGTAGTATGGGTTTCAGAAATCACTTATGGTGGGAGACGACATCTAGCCATGTATCTAATAATTATTTACTGAGCACCTACTATGGGCCCAGTACTTAGGCTATCACTTTTCTAGGGCAGCTGTAAGAAATTATCACAAATTGGGGGGCTTGGAATAACAGAGATTTATTCTCTCCCTGCTCTGAAGACCTCAAGTGCAAAAGTAAAGTGTTAGCAGGACCACACTCCCTCTGAAACCAATAGGGGAAGCCCGCCCTATCTCTCCAGCTTCCGTTGGAAGGCATTGGTGTTTCTCGGCCCCCGTCCCCAGGTGGCTATCTTCTTCCTTTGGGTCTCTGGGTCTTGGTGTGGCATCTGTGATACAGGAACACCAGGTGTATTGAATTAAGGGCCCATCCTATTCTAGGATTACTCTTCTTAAATATTTACATCTGCGCCAATCCTATTTCCAAATAAGGTTGTCTTTTGAACTATTAGGACTTCAGCATAGCTGGTGGGGTGGGGGAAGCACAGTTCAGTTTGTAACAAGGTTGGGAAGGGTGAAAGTAAGATATATGCATTATATTTTAATGCTACACCTATTTGATTAGCTTTCTTATAATTTATTTTTTAAATGGTCATCACACATGAACCATAATCACTGTTTTCTTCAGTCCTTCAGACTGACGAGGCTGTGAGCCTGATAGCTGCTGTGTGCCGCAGACATCAGGGCACTTGGCAGTCACGGCTTCCCTGAGTGTCCTTGGGCACCCGGCACCTCTTGGCAGCATGTCCTGCTCACCTTTCAGATTAGTATCCACACTGGCGAGTGCAAGCTGGACAGTGATGTCACAGACAACTTTAAACTTGGAAACAAGAGCAAAGAGCAGGCTTTCTTCCTAGCATTTCTTTGATTGTTGGCCAGTTTGAATCTTTTCCCACAAGTTCATTGCCCATACGCTTTTTTTCTTTTTTGAAATGCCTGTTCATATTTTTGTTGGATTTCCTAATGTTGGTATTGGTGACTTTATTGTTAACTCGTCATGGCTTTTCATTTAACACATTGCAGCCGAATTTCTCAACTTACTTGCTTTTAATATCATTTATGGTGTTATTTGATGTACAAAAGTTGTGCATTTCACAATTACATAAAAGATAATTTTGTTATTTCTTCTGTTAAAATTTTCTGTACCTCATTGTTTCTTAATGTTCTACTATTTTTCTAGTTCCAGTCATTTTTTTATACTTTCTTAATCCAGATCACATTGATTTGGATACATTGTTGAGGTGGAACACTAAAAAGTTGTCCCAACAGAGGATTTTCCAGCAATGTATGTTGTATAATCGGCTCCTCCTAGCAGGTCAATGTAAGGTTCACGGGTTGTTCTCCTTTTCCTCTGGAGCCCTGAACACACCAGGCAGAGTCTTCTCAGAGGCCCATTGTCAGTGTAGAAGTTTGCCTCGCCTCTCCCGGGCACTTGAGACTTCTGCTTCCTAAGAGGAAGTCAGGGAGGCAGGTGTTGCTCCCAGCCTTTCCCTCGGCACCTTCCTGTGCACCTGCCCGGCTTTCACAGCTCTCCCACCCCAGGCTTTCTCAGGAGCATCCCGCAGAGCCCAGCAAAGGAGCTTACCAGGGGGTACAGACTCTGCATCTCGGGGCTCCCGCCAGCCACTCCGAACTGAACCACCAGCCCACGCTGTCTCAGACAATCGGAGGGGATCTCAGAGATTTCTTCTGACACTTCGCACATAACCATGTCTTGCTCCCATGCTTTGCTCAAGGGACACAGTTCATGTATCCACCTCTCCTTGGAGACTTTGTCACTCTTTGGAATTCAGGTAACTTGGTAACCCTGCAAAGGTCACCCTCAGCCTGATAAGTGATGGTTCTGTGGATTACCCAGGGTCCTCTGGTTGTTAAGCAGGAAAGGCGTCTGTCCAGCCACCTGCTGCCTGCGTGGAAGCTCAACTACAGGGCAGATATGCAAAAGCAGAGGAACTGGGTCCCCTGGTACATAATTTTCATAGACAGAGAAAAACTCGCAATTTGAATGTTTGTGCATATTCTTTCCCCAGTAATGACACCAGTGCAGAAACTAAGCCCAGTTATTTTTCTCGCTCCTTTGTCACTTGTTAAGGGACCCTTGTTTCCTGGGCATGCTGAAGATACCAGCGTGGGCGAACCTGTAAAGCAGTCTTTCCAGGCAGGAAAGAAGCTGAGCACCGAAGGAGAAAGACCCAAAGAGTGGACAGGGAGCGGGGGGTGGCGCTGACGGAGCGATGTCATCAGAGGATTTTGTCCTTTTGGTGAGCAGTGTACAGGATTCTTCCTTCCAGGCACCGAGGACTTGTGTTCCATCTCCTGGGGTTGGCCATAGTCCTTTCCAAATTGCCTCTGCTTAAATTACTTAGGGAGCTTGGGAGGAACTAGAGCACCTAAGAGAGCAGAGCCCTTGTTCTGCGTGACAGGTGGTAAAAAAACTCAGCAGCGGGTGCACGTGGCCATTACTGTGAAGCTGGGGCCCAAAGGGTTAGAGCTTTTCTCTCCACCTGTGTCACGGACATCACCCAGAGGACAAATGAGGGGCAGCCAGAGTCTCAGATCTGTAACTTGTTCAGGTGAATTCTTATAAAAAGGAAACCAAAGACAAGGGAAGCTACTTTATTAAAGAAAATGAGAATGATTTAGGGCACTGATTTAGCAATGTAAAGACTAATTCTCACCTGCTATAAAAGGTGAGTCAAACCAAACTCACAGGTGATAAACCCGAAAGTCATGCATGCTTTCCACAGGACATTTTCTATGGTGCCACTTGGTTCCACTGGGAGAGGAAGAAATCTCAGTAAGGAGGAGCAAAAGTTGGGGAGACTGGGATTGGCAGGGAGCCTGGGCAGGGGAGGGGCAAGGGGAGAGCAGAGGAGGGAGCCGACGTGACTGGTGCTTGGGGGAGATGCTCGTTTCCTTTAGACGCTGCTTTGCCGAGGTGTAAAATGAAGCAGCTGGACCATAACCTATTTAAGGCTCTTTCCTCCTTTAAGACTGTTATTTCTTCTTTGCTTCAGATTAAGCTGAAATAACCTCCTGTCCTGGTAACAGGGCTTCATCTGGTGCACCAAAGCCCTGTCATCCTGGCCAGGGACTCGGGGAGTGAGAGCAGGTGCGTGTCCAGGGGAATTCAGAGAATGCTAACGTTTAAATTGGACACTGCTATAAAGATATTTTTTCCTTTGGTCAGAAAAAAAAACCTATAACATATTCTCCTTTGCCCCTTTGCCCTCGATATTCCAAAAAGAAAAAGGCTTTCAATAGAAATACTTTCTTAAAAATCTACCATAAAATGACAAGGTACATTTCATGTCCATTGAATTTTGTTTAGAGAGAAAAGAAACTTTTCCTTCAGCATTAGAACTACACAATTTAAAGGAAGGATAACAATGCCAAATTTGTACCCTGAGTGTAAATCACTGTTATATAACATATAAATAAAAAATGATAATCATGCCTAAATTAACAGAATTGGAGAACTTTCAAGTAATTATCAGTTTCTTGCCTCCCTGGTTCTCGCTAAGCCCCATGGAGAAGTGGCCTGGAGTCTTCCACAGATGTACAGGGGGGAAGTAGCTCCCTAGGTGGCTTCTCTCGTGGTCACACTCCCTCAGGGTACAATGTCTGGGTCAGGGCATCTGATGAGTTAAGCTCGGTCACTCGCTCACATCTGGGCTCCGAAGGTTGTGGGAGGACCTTGGTCCCCCTGAGCCTCTCTAGAGGAAGGTGGGCCACCCTCCACCACGCCTCACAATGTAGGCCATCTCCTTCCATCAGGATCCATTCACAGGCTAAGCACAAAATAAAAGACGAAGCATATGCAGGTAAATGCTGTTTTTACGAACGTCCTACAGGTGAGGAAATCAAGGCTCAGAGAGGTGACAGAATTGGTCCCAGGCACATAGTTACTGTGCTGTGACGGTAGCAGGAAGTGGGGAGTGGAGGCTCAGGGAAGGAGCGCGTCCTGCCTTTTTATTAACCAGTCACCTTACTCAACAAAATTCAGATGAGGGTCTATTTTGTGCCAGGAAGTGTCCTAGATAATGCAAACACAGCGTTGAGCTCGCCACTGTCACGATGGTCCCTGTCCCCTGGTACGCATTACCTAGTGGAGAGAGAGACCTCAACATAGAAACATAAAAGGAAATGTAATTACCAGTTTGTCAAGATTAAACAGAAAGATGCGACTACAGGAAGAGAGCCCACACTGGATTTTGGGTTAAGTTCTTTGAGAAAAGGGATTTTTATCTGATGAGGGATTATCCAGATGAAGAGCAGAGAAATGCTGCCCTGGGGAATCCAGGACACACAGGGTGGGAGAGGAAGGGGCTCGGGCTGCTCACACGACCGCGTGCCTGTCTGCTTCTACAGATGGTTTTACTGAGAGGCAGTTAAGCCTGTCATTCTCATGAAGCCAGAGTAGATACCTGTAATCACTAACTGCCTCTCGGTAAAACCATGTGTAGAAGAAGCAGACAGGCAAGCGGTCGTGTGAGCAGCCCGAGCCCCTGCCTGCCTGTGCCACAAGGTGCCCTGGGCTGTGCCCTTTGATGCCCGTGCTGGCCAGGGGCAGGAAGAGGGAAGAGATGAACCTCCAGGACATGCGGATCCCACCTGTCCATCGAAAGGTCATCTCCGAAAGCTCCTAATGTGGGGAGGAGAGGATGGCACCCAGGAGGTGGGCTCCTGCTCTTCCCAGTGCCGCCAGCTGTCCTCCGCAGGCCTTGGAGAAACGGGAACATGGTGCTTGGAACAAGTGCAGAAAAATCCACCCCCAGAGAGCCGAGTTGGAAGGGCAGGAAGTACGTGTCAACTTACAGAAATAGCATATTTATATAAGAAAGTGATTTCTGCAGCCTGGTCCAAACATACTGCCGCTCTGGGGCTGAGCAGTTCTTAGGAAATTTCCAGGTTGCTGTTAGCGCACGAATCAGGTTAGCCTTGGTTGTGCTAATGTGGCAAAGAGCTCCCAAGTCTCAGTAGCTTAAACAACAACACTCACCCCTCGCTTATGCCTCCTGTTCTTTGAGGCAGGTAGAAGGTTTTTATTCACTGTGGTCACCTAAGATCCAGACGGACTGAGGGCCCCTTTGACACAAGCTTTCACCATTGCCAGGGGAGAAACTGTGCCCTGGCCCTTCAGGTCTCCTCCTCGAAGTGTCTCTGATTAAACAAGTCACATGGTCATTCTTAGCTTCAAGGTGAGTGGAAATGAAACCTCACTTACTCTACCCGCTGGGAGAGAAAAACCGGAAAGTTCATGCAGACAGCCAATGAAATCCCCAGAGGCAAATGAGAATATCCTTGTAGCCCAGACGTTGCATGGCCTCACGAACATCGCCGGCATTCACGATGAAACCTTACACTTCCACCCTTTCTGGTCTGTGTGTCAGCTAAGACCCACTCCAGGAAGCAGAATGAAGACAGGGTCCCGGCTGGTTCTGAAAGTGCCTCTAAGACGCCACCTCACCAAGGACTGGAAGCATCTGCCACAGGGTTGATACAGGTGCACAGCTCCCATGTGTAGATGGCAGTGCCCTAATTCATTTCTCGGTGTCAATAGTTACATAGACGGATTCCCTCATATTTAGGAAAAACTCACTGAAGTATTAGCGGGCAATAGGTCCATTTTGCAAATTACTCTCAAAAGGTCCAAGTGAAAAAAATTCTTCATATCTTTTTAGATGCAACTTCTCTGTAAGCTTGAGACATTATTTTTCAATTTAAAACTTGAGCACAGGAACACTGGTGGATTGCATTGAAAGGCAAACATTCTTTCCTTCCCGTGTGAAGGAACGCTCCAGGCCCTTGTACCTGCCATCATGCTTCCTCTCCCCTTGCCTGCTGGTCATTTGGCACAAAGATCCTGAAATGATCGGGTGACAGCCACAGCTTGAATTTTAAAATTTTAATGGGACATTTATTGTGCCCCTGGATAGAAATGTAGAAGTGTTTACCCGCTGGGAATTGGAGCCCTTGAATTGTAGACCTTAAGGTTGCAAGTGCATATTTCATGGGCCCACGGGGGTCACTTATTGGGGTGATAGTCAGCAGAACCACTCCTTCTTCCAGCCTTGTTTCCCAGATCCACACATCACACCTGCCACTTAATTGTCATTGATTAAGGCAGCAGCTCTCAATATTACAGGACTCTGCCCACCTTCCCTTTCTCATTTCCTTAAAATCAACTTCAATGCAGTGTAATTTACACCCAATACAATTCAACAGTTTAGGTATAGAATTCATTGAGTTTTATCAAGATACAAAATTTTTCATTCCCTCGTATCACTTTGCATTCTATCCTTTCCCACACACATGGGACTTGCAGACTGCTAATCTGACCTCTGTTACTACAGTTTAGCTTTTTCTAGGATTTCACAGCAGTGGAATCACACTGGATGCAGTGTCCCACACCTGACTTCCTTGACGTAGCATCCTGCTTCTGAGATCCAGCCGTGTTGTATGTTTATCAGTGATTTGCTCTTTTTTCTGGACTAATAGTCCATGTTTGCATGCATACACCACAATTCATTTATCATGACCTTGAAATTAAGTAGCACAATTCCTCCACCTTTGTCACAATTTTTCTGAACTATATTAGATATTCTAGGTCTTTTGCATTTGCAAATAAAGTTTAGAACCAGCTTTCCAATTTCTATAGAAATACCTACAGGGGTCTTGATTGGGATTACAGTAAAGATACAGGAAAATTTGGAGAAAGGAAATAATCACAAGGATATGTATTTCTCTGTCCCATGAGTGTTCTATCTCTCTCGGTTTGTGTGGTCTTTATTTTTCGGTAATGTTCTAGTGCTAAAGGCCTTGCATTTATTTTGTTAATTTATCTCTAAGTATTTCGTATTTTTGATACTGTTGTAAATGGTATTAATTAAATATTAACTTCCATCAATCATTGCTAGGATATGGAAATACGTGATTTTTGTATATTGATTATGAACCTGCCATCTTGCTGAAACCATTTTAAGAGTTCTAGAAGCTTTAACACAGATTCTTGGGAGTTTTCTATGTAAACAACATGTAGTATGTGAATAAAGTCAACTTTAACTTTGTCTTTGCAATCTGTACTTTTTTCCCTTTTCCTTCCCTGTGGCACTGTGTAGGACCCCCAATGTTATGTTGAGTGGAGGTGGCCAAGGTGAGCATTCTTGCTTTATTTCAGATCTTAAGAGGAAAGCATCCAGCCTTTCACTGTTACATATAATGCTGGCTGTAGCTTTTTCAGTGGTGTGGTTTATTATGTTGATAAAATTGATTTATATGTCTTGTTTTTATTTATCAAAAATCAATATTGAATTTTGTCAAAGGTCTTTTCTGCAATCTGTTGAGATGTTTATATACCATTTCTGTTTTAGTCTGTTGATATGGTGAATTACATTGATTGATTTTCAAAGGTGAAATCAACCTTCGCTTCAAAGAAATGATACCCACTTATTTGGAATATGTTTTGTCTTTTACATTAGGCCAGATTTGATCCGCTAATAATTTGTTAGGGATGTCTGCTTCTCTTATTATGAGATACATGGATTTACTTTTAACAGTAGCATCAGCCGGCCTCGTAAACTGAGCTGGGCGGTATTGCACTTTTGGCCTGAAAGGGGCCCTGTCCTCTCGGTTCTGCTTCTTTCTTAAAGGTGTGATAGATTTCACCACTGAAGTTATCTGGGACTTAAGGGTTTTATTTATTTGTTTGATTGTGAGAATGTTTTTGTCTAGAATTCAATGACTGTATAGATACAGTGTTTTCAGGTTATTCCTGTTTTCTTTAGTCGTCTGTTAGTTGTATCTTTAAGGAATGTAGCCATTCCGTCTATGCCGGCACATTGGTTCCTATAAGTGGTCCATAATATTCCCTTATAATTATCCCAGGGCCTACAGAATTTGTAGTGATGGCCCCCCTCTCACATGTGGTTCTGGTACATTTTGTCTTCTCTATTTTATTCTGCTCAATCTGATTATACTTTATTAATTTTATTGACCATTTCAAATAACATATTTATGGCTTCATTGACTTTTCTTTACTGGTTTTCAGTTTTCCATTTCACTGATTCTTTTATCTATAGTACTTTTTCCTTCATCTTGCTGAGGTTTAATTTGTTCTTGTTGAATATCCCTCAGCAAGACACTGTCACACATTGACTCCAACACAGCTGTGAGGCACTGACACAGCAAAGCTGTGAGACCTGACCAGTTGTTGTATAGTGCTGCCAACAGAAGCACATGGTGGCAAGTTCGTGAACTTACTTGGCAGGCCTCATATTGGCTGTGCTGCACATGAAATCTGCCACATTTCATTGGGTATGAAATGGAGCTGTTTCATAACCTACAAGGACTCCTGCTATGTCATGGAGCCTCTTCTGCACTGAGGGGCTTCACCTACCTACTTGTCCACCACATGTCTCCATTGAAATGGGACCTTGGGAGCAACATTTGAAGTTCCAGACCTCAGAAATCATTGTCTATATCCTGTTGCTCCTCCCCATCTACCCACAGCCTCTCTATTCTCTTGGCAAACTCAGCATATCCTCAGCTGGACTTCAGTAGGACTCAGCCCTTGATATTTTTCTGGTTTCCAGAAGAGGAAGATGAATCTCTTCATTGCCAAGGCCTCAGCTCATCATCTGGGGAGCCCTGGAACTGGGCTGACCTTTCCGATGCTTTGAAAACTAAAGTCAAGCAGCTGAACCTTGTACTGACAGCAGCCGGGCAAGGTAAGTCCTCGTAGTCACAGACACCATTCAGGGAGGACTACAGCCTGGGCCAGCAGCAGCTGGTACCCTTAGCACTAGTTTGGGAGCATTGGTGGATCACCAAAAGATCCACAATATTTGATTTTTTTAAAACTTGTAGCTGAGAATCACTGGATTCTAACAGCTGAGTGGGTATGACTTGGAGAGGAAGAAGTACTCAACCAGCTCCTACCTAGAGAGTCAACACCCAGTCCCGTGCTCGGCACACCTACAGAGTCAGCACCTGGTCCCATGCTCAGCACACCTAGAGGGTCAGCACCCAGCCCTGTGCTCAGCACACCTGGAGAGTAAGCACCCGGCCGTGTGCTCAGCATACTTAGAGAGGTAGCACCAGGCATTGTTCTTGGCACCCTGAGAGAGTCAGCACCCGGCACTGTGCTCGGAACACCTAGAGGGTCAACACTGTGCTCGGAACACCTAGAGAGTTAGTACCCAGCTCTGTGCTCGGCACACCAGCAGGAGACAGAACCATGTTTTGATGGCTGTCTCTGCTGATAGAAATCCCTTCTTTTGGGCCAAAACATATCAGGTGACGCTTGACTCACCTTTTCTGCGTTCATCCCTTGTTCATTCCTCTACCTCACCCACTCAGCACCCCCCAAAATGTAGCACATATAAGAATCTGGAGATCCCTTCCTCTTCACTGCTACTTCCCTGGGATGAGTCTCCAGATTTCCCAAATATAAATCAGGTCGCATCTCTCTGGCTTCTCTGCTGAAAACTCTCTATTTTATTCAGAGTAAAAGGCTGAGGTTGTATAGGGCTCCAGCCCTGATGGGTCTTCCTAACACCATCTCTGTTCACATCCCCTTCCTCTCTGGTCCTGGCCCACTGCCCCAGAAACAAGGGCCACTTCACTGCTGCTCCAGGATACATGAGTGTGGTTCAGCCTCCGGGCTTTGCAGCCCCTGGCTCTCTTGCCTGGAATGCTCAGACACCTACAGGCCTCACTCCTTCACCTTCCTCAATGCCTTTCCCAGATCACTCTCTCTTAAGGAAACCAGAACTTCCTGCCATTCTATTGAAATTGCTCCCTGCCCCGCCCCTCACCAACACCTCTTCGAAATCCCCCTACTCTGCTGGACTTTTCACACTATTTTATCTTACACTAAACATTTACTTATGTCTTTCATTTCCTCTCTCCTCTGCAGAGAAATCTGTTTTGTGGCACTGATTTTATTCGAGTGCCCAGAATGTGGCCTGGCCCACAGCGTGTACCCAGTGATTCCCTGCTGTATCAATCAGAGACTGGCTGAGATTTGAGCACCCTTTTCTGCAGACTTTCTTCCCAATTTAAACAACCTCCTGAATCCCATCCACATGCTATGATGTCATATTCTCCAGCCCTAAAATACAAACTTACAAAATAATGTGTGTTCAAAAGCTGTTAACTCATTGATCTTATTACTAATTAAAATCTGATTTAAAGTTATGAATTTTTCTGATTTATATAGAGGACAGAAATGAATCTGGGAGAACATCCTTTCTCATAGGAGTTGAATCCCCAAGGCTTCTGCTGGCTGGCACTGAGAACAGCCTGTGATTCTAGGAGTCTATTCACTCTCCACAACCATATCCAAATATTTTAGCACCAACCCCACAGCCTGCACAGTTGGCCGGCCCAGCTGGCCTGCAATATCTGGGGGAGGCCCATGGCGGGCTGACGTCAATTGGCAGGGCCCGTCTGGAAGCGCTCACACCCAGCCTACTCCCACACACTCTCTCTGCATCCAGCGTTATCAGCTAACTTGCTTCTCTGCATTTAAATTCATTTTCTACAACTTTTTCAACAAGGAAATTTGGGGCCTTTATTAACTTTTTGGTCATATCATTCTCAACCTATAACTATGCCATAAAAACTATAGGAATTAAGTGTGAATTGTTCTAATTAATGCCACTTCTAGTTAAACATCTATTTCTCAAGATATTACTATTCATTTCTTTAAATTTCCAGATCTACTCTGTTCTGGTTCTCCACTTTTTTTTTAATCTGAAAGGAGGATGCAGATTTTTGCACAGAAGAGCTGTCTATCATTGTGAGCCACTGATTAGACATCACGACAACAGATTTACCAATTCTCTTTACCCTCATGGTATCTTTTGTTTTGCAGTTTGCATGTGAAAAACAATGGTTACCTCAGTTAGTCTTATCAAACAGTACACCTCTTTGCCACTATGGTGTGAAAATAAACAAAATAGAAGAACACATAGCAAAATTCAGGGTATTTTAGTATATAATTAAGTGGAGGAAAACTAATGCAATTCATAATACAAATAGGAAATATTTTCTTAAGGAATCTCATTCATGCTAGCATTGGCTTTACTCTGAAATTTCTCCTATTTTGGTGACCTAATTTAATTTCAGAATGAAAGTATCATGTCTGAAGTCTCCAAAACAGCAGAAAAAGGAAGAGTGAAAAACTGCGTTGCTGATCAGACTAGCTGTGGGCTTACATTCTCATCCTTTCTGTACTTCTAAGGCAGGAAATATTCCTCTTTTAGGAATTCTTTTGCCCACATTCTAAGTGACAGTTTGATACTATGCCGTCTTTCTCTCCATTTCCTCATACTCTCCCACATTCACCTATTTTGGGAACCTTACAAGTATCTACTAACTAATTTTTAACCTGGACAGTAAAATGAGTATCTCCCCTAGTTTCCTCTGCCTCTTTCTCCTCTGCTTTGATGAAGAGCTCACCCTGGATGCACCTCCCTATGAGGACCCGCACCCCAAACTTCTCCTTGCGGTCTCTGGTTGTCTCTCACTCCTCCCCTCTGCATTCCTTCCCTGTGAAGTACCACGCCCGTCCTCTCACACTCACCCTTCCCAAGCTGTATCTCGTTGAAAAGGAATGAGAGGACGAGCCTGCCCGGGAGCCGCTCGTGGTCAGGTGAGGCCTGAGGGGGGCTTCCCTGTGGGGTCTGATAAGTGAAAAGTCTGCACAGGGCTTTTTTTGTGCTCCTCAGCTTTTGGTAGTGTTTATGTATTTAAGGTGTGGCCCCAGACAAGTCTTATTCTTCCAGTTTGTGGTGGAGAAGATAAAAGGTTGGAAACCTCTGATAGAGCATTACTTTGCACAAGGTTTCTTAGACGTGAGGGTGCAGGGTCAGGACCCAGGCCTGCTTCCCAGTCCCTCAGACAGAGGGAACTCTGACTCCAACTGCCCCTGCTCACTCTTGATCCTGGAAACCTGACTCACTGAACCCTTTTGTAGAAACACCTGTGTGGTTTCCAGCAGCTCTGCCTCCTCCCAATCTCATCCACACATCGCCATAGAGCCTTGTCAGGAAAAGCGTCTGTCAGTGAAAGTTCACACACAGGGTCACAAATTCTCATTAATTTCCACTATCAGAGCAGACATGCACTCCTACAGAAAGGAAAATTATGTTGAGGTATAAAAAGAATCACTTTAACAATCATGAAACCTACGTCTTAGTATATTTGATATTTAAAGATTGACAATTCCCATTTAAGAATGGAAGTCATGTCTCTGTGTCAGGTGACTGTCAGGTCAGGTGCCTCCATGGCCAGCTCGGCACCCGGGAGCAGGGAACAGCACGGTGGGGAAGGTGGTTACCACTGGGCACCACAGCACTGAAAGTGCTGTCTCAGAAATAGTCTGGAGGGAGAATGGTCTGCTTGTCACACCCACTCAAGAAGAAAGCTCTGACAGACATTGAATTATGGGTTGAATTAAAAACAAACAAAAAAACCTCAAAATCTCAGCAGCCTGAAAGGATGGGTTGAAATCCAAAACAACCAAACTTAATGAGAATCATATTAAGTTGGGCATTTTAATTATGCACCAAAATTACTTAACAGCAGTTTATAATTAAAGAATTTTAGGACTCAGAAACTCAGGAATTCCAAAGCAATCTTTGGCATAATTCACTGACCAAAAAACTCAACTGAGTGCACTCTTGGGCTGCATTAAAAGAGCTTCAAAGAGAAAGGGAGATGTTAGCCCTAAGGGGCTCGGCTTTGGGTCTGACACCCAGGAGTGGGGCAGGATCACTGGCTGACACCCAGGACTAAGGCAGGATCTCGGGCTGACATCCAGGACTTGGCAGGATCTCGGGCTGACACCCAGGACTCAGTAAGATCACAGGCTGACACCCAGAACTGGGGCAGGATCTCAGACTGACACCCAGGACTGGGGCAGGATCTCAGGCTGACACCCAGGACTTAGCAGGATCATGGGCTGACACCCAGGACTCGGCAGGATCATGGGCTGATACCCAGGACTGGGGCAGGATCTCAGGCTGACACCAGGACTGGGCAGGATCTCAGGCTGACACCAGGACTGGGACAGGATCGTGGGCTGACACCCAGGACTGGGGCAGGATCACGGACTGACACCCGGACTCGGCAGGATCATGGGCTGACACCCAGGACTGGGGCAGGATCACGGGCTGACACCCAAGACTTGGTCAAGATCATTGGCACACCCTCACAGGGACATTGCCAACTCCTATGAGTCCAGGTTTGAACAGCAGATGCTTGGAAAGCCTGAAGAAAGTTCTGCTCCAAGAAGAAAAAAGGACAACAATATAGCCATCTTCAGAGAGCTAAGGATTTGAATGCAGCCAAAGGAAACGATTTTATCTCTGATGTCAGCACGATCTGGCACAAATATCCCCAGGTTGAGTTTCCTGGAAGATCCTGTCAACTCGGCACTGGCACCGCTAACATGCAAGCACATGTTTCCTCACTACTCCTGGGAATTCCCAGGACATTAAGGACGTACTGTGGCTTCACAACTGCAATGTCACATATCACTAACCTTATGAAATATTGCTAAGTCAGTGATAAACATGGGAAATGGTAGGCAGCCACAGTTCTGGACTTCTCAGGATCTCTCCGCTGTGTTAGAGCAGGTGACCATGTGGGAAGGATGGCTTGAGGTGTGCACACCTGTGTAGCCACTCCTGTCAGGGAGGTCTCAGTGCTGCACGCCGTCACCACCCGCAACCAGACACCCACAGCTCTGCTCTGAGTCATCACGGGCTACATTTTCCTCCCCAGAATTCGTCGTGATGAATCCTTCATATGTGTGTGTACTCTCCTGTGTCTGGCTTCTAAGAGTGGCGAATGTTTTTGAGACTCATCAATGCTGTGATCAGTAGCTTTTCATTACTGAGTCACAGTCTACTTACCTGTTGATAAAACTTGGGTTTTTTCCCCGGGTTTGGCTATTTTAGGTAAAGCTGTTATAAACGCTCCTGTAAATCTTTGTGTAAAGGCAGGTCTCCATTTCTCTTGTTCAAATATCTTGGAGTCATGGCCGGTATTTTCCTAATGTTTCTGTTAAGGGCATAAAGTATAAAAAATTGAGTTAACAGTATTTCTAAGTTCTTGGACTACATCATCATGACCCACAAGAAGCCTTTCTCTTGCTTGTTTTATTTTTTATTCGTTTATGAATTTTTTTCCTTTTCCCTTCCATCCCCCACATCCCTCCCTTGCCCAGTGATTTGACAGGTGTTTTGGTGTGTGTCCAAGGCTGATGTTTCACTCTGTCCAGGACTGACAGGAACGTTCTGAAATGTGTTCACATCTATGAGTACATAATGATAACTGATACAAGTGATAGAATGAATTAATATTATAAATGTGGTTTGTTCCGTGCGATGGTTAATTTTACGTGGCAGTTTAGCTAGGCTATAGTACCCAGGTAGTTAATCAAAAGCCAATCTAGTTGTTACTGTGAAGGTATTTTGTAGATGTGTTTAACTCCATGATCAATCCACTTAAAGTACAAACATCATAACCTAATGGTATATACCCTCATATTAATCCAAAATAAATATTTTAAAAATCACTTAAAGTAAAGGTAGTCACCACTGAAAATGTGGATGTGCCTAATCTAATCATTGAAGGCCTTAAGAGTGAAAAGCCTGAGGCTTACTGGGAAAGAATTCTGTCAGAGTTTCCAGCTTGCTGGCTTGCCCTAAAATTGTTGGACCTATCAGTCCTCACAACCATGTGAGACAGTCCTTTAAAAAATTATAAATAGGCTCGGCGCCTGTGGCTCAGTGGGCTAAGGCGCCAGCCATGTACACCTGAGCTGGCGAGTTCGAACCCAGCCCAGGCCCACCAAACAACTACAATTGCAACCAAAAAATGGCCAGGTGTTGTGTCAGGCACCTGTAGTCCCAGCTACTTGGGAGGTGGAGGCAAGAGACTCGCTTGAGCCCAGGAATTGGAGGTTTCTGTGAGCTGTGATGCCACCGCACTCTATCCAGGGTGACACCTTGAGACTCTGTCTCAAAAAAAAAAATTATAAATAAATAATGTATATATACACACATTCATGTGTGTATATTCATATATTATATACTCCACATATTGTGTTTATATATTGATGTATATTATGTATTTATGGATGGATGGATGGATAGACAGACAGACAGACAGATAGATCGATCGACCGACCTACCTTAGGTTCTTTTCTCTGGAGAACCCTGTCTGATTCACTCAGATGTATGGACCCCGGGTTCTGAAGCATCTTTCTGGAGGGGCCTTGAAGTGTAGGACAGGGGAGTTTTTAAATCTTTCCCATGGTAGGGTGTTGCCTCTAACTTCAAATTTTCTGAGTAGGAACATTCCAGCTGCACAGCTAAGCTGACCAGGACTTGTTCTGGAAACTTCTCTGATCTGCCTCAGAAGAGGTGGACACAGGCTCAGGGAGCAGGTTGGGGCACCAGGTCCACAGGCAGGTGTGTGTGCAGGGCACCTGCTCCCACTCTGTGGACATGAGCCTTCCAGGGGCTCTGAAGGTCTTTACCTTATTTGATGACTTATCCTTGACAGAGCACAGCTGTTCCGCCTACCATGCAGAGATCTGAGTGGAGAGCTTGAGTCCTCACAGCAGAGGCACAAGCCCCTCCCTGCCATTCTTACGATGCCCACCTGCTCCTGCACCGGCCTCTGGCAAGTGACCCACCTTTCCTGGTCCCTGAGTGGAGTCAGGGAGATAAAAGGTGTTGGCTCCTGATTCAATGCAGAAAACAAAAGGAAAACAGGTCAGCCAATACCCACCCTCTGCTTCCTTCCTTCTCCTCCTCCCCACCTGGCTCTCAGCTGCAGCTCAAGGCACACTGGCATTTCCTGTAGTACAATCTGAAATAGTGGTGAGGAAAGAGAAGAGAGGGGAAGGAGAGTGGGGGCTGGGGAGCGATGGTGACAGGGAACAGCTGGGCAGCACCAGCCACGTGGCCCCTCTCCCAAGGGCCTGGCTGCATCCTGGCAGCTCCCAGCAGCCACGTCAGTGGGAAGCTGTTTGCTGAGTTTAAAGCAGCTCCTACATCAAATCACCACTTAGACAGGAAAACCGCAGGGCCAGAGACACCCTCTCACAAAAGAGATTACATCTTCAAGTTCAAACTAATCAATAAATTATTAGAGTGATGTGGCAAATAGCTAATGCTCTGTACCATAAGCTGTCAACTTGAGAAGCCATTTAATAAGACGGATGGTTTGGTTGAAGATAAAGAGGAGGTATGTCTTTTATTTTTTGATTCATATATAAATTGGTATCATATTATTTGCTAAACACTTATAAATGTGGCCTTCTGGCATATACTTTTGCATGCCGTATCTTCTCACAAACAGAATTACTTGAGATGGGAGGGTGCACACACGTGTGTGTGTCTTAGGTCTCCACGTTGCCTCTCACTTCTCCCTAATAAAGCACAGAGAGCAGGGGTGTGTTTTATCCAGCGCCGGCTCCAAATTCCCGCCCCAACAACAACATTGCGACAAGCGTGCTCAGCGTGTCCTGAGTCTCCAGGAAACGGATTAATGTGCTTTTCCCTGGCCACTCTCCTGGGGGCTGCTCCGGTTTGCACGTGGGATTCCTCAGTCCACCGACGTGGAATTACTCATCTAACAGGTAACAAGTGGCATCTCACACTTCATTTATGTTGCATTTTTCTGGCTGCACGTGAGTCTGACCACACACTTGCTTGCGTGCACGCCAGCTTTGAGGCCTCCCCTTCGGTAAGTTACCTATTGGTGTCCTTTGTCCGTTTATCTATAGCGCGCCTATCTCTCCACTTGGTTGGCAGTCACAGAACACTTGGGGCTGGGTCATTTCTCAGGGGACCTGGAATTCTAGGATTGAGGGGCCAGCATCTGGTGAGGACCTTCCCACTACATCACCGCCTGGTGGAAAGCAGAAGGCGGGGGAGGGTAAGGGGAAGCTGCACTGCCCCTTTCACAATGACAATCCCACCTGCGAGGGAAGAAGCTCCCTTCAAGCCCCGTCATCTGTATTGGCTTAACTTATCAATTCCGTGGTAGTACTGACGGTGATTAAATTTCAACGTGATTTTTTTTTTTTTTGGAGGGGACATTCAAACCATAGCATCCCACCCCCAAACTTACGTCCTTCTCTCACACAGAATGCATTTCTTTCCTCCCAATGGCCCCACCTCTGAACTCATTCCAGCCCCCACTCAGCAGCGCAGAGGCTCATCTACACCAGACGCAGGTGAGGCCGAGGCCTCGTTCCTCCTGCGGAGACTGCCCTGCAGCTGTCAACCTGGGCAATCCAACGGCTTACTTCTTCCAAAGCGCATGGTGGCACAGGCTGAGGCCAGACGTTCCCATTCCAACTGGGCATTGGAATGGTTTCCCCTGTGGAAGCAACACCTTGCACATACTAATAATAAATCCTGGTGGCCAGGAACTTGGGAATTGCACCCATGTCTCAATCTTCTTGCTTCAACAGGGTCTCGCAATTAGCTGTATCTTTTGTGTTACTAGCAAAGCTTAATAATTGTTTTCAGGTTCTTATAAGTCTGACTTGATAATTTGACCTAATTTTCCACTTTATTATTATGAACTGTTGTAGAACGTATGTTTATTATTTTCTCAGTCTCTGCCCTAATTTGGATACATAGTAATCCTCAATCCCAACACAACGTAGCCTAGTCTTCCCCTCCTGTTCTGATTTTCCTTGCTGTTTGAATTCTGCGTGCCACAGTTGCAGACACAACACCACTTTAGTCATGAACGCATCAGTGTGCATCTTCTAAAACAAGTGTGTCCTCTTAAGTAACCACAGTGCCATGATTAAAATCAAGAACTAACCTTAACGCAGGACTGCCGTCGAGTCCACAGGCTTCTCCGAACGTTGCCCAGGGTTCCTCTCCTGTTCTCCGCACAGAAACCAACAAGCACAGAGGACTCTGCCCCCGGCCCCAGTCCGGCACCCTGGCCACGTTTGGCTATCTTGCTGCATCAGCCTCCTTTAACCCGGATCACTTCCTAGTTCATTCTGTCTTTCACAACCTTGGTTTTTAAAAGAGGATATGGCCTGAATAGTTTTTTGAAAGAGACCTTGTCAACAATGCGTTGGCTCTGAGGGAGCACGTGCCTGAGATCAGTTTTGTTGCAACCTTTACTCGTATGGAAAGACAGAGATTGCCCTACAAATGACAGTCCTAACTAAAAATGGTAAAAGCAAAATAATAAAATTATTCAATAAAACTGTATACAAGGTTCTTATTTTTGTTTCTTGTTAAATATTGAGATCAAATACCTTACTGAAATATAAACACACAAAATTTGGATAAACATGTCACCATGAAGAGAAAAGTCTATTTTCAAAGAACTAATTTTTCCTCTCCCCTCATTTTTATTTGATGTTGAGCAAAATCATACAGTTTAGAGGAGTAAAAAGAAGCATTGTGTCTGAACACACACAAAGCAACCACTTTGTGTGTGACAGTGTAAAGGAGTAGGTGTTGGGAACAGCTGGAGACCAGGAGACTGTCACAGTCAGAAGATGGTGCCTCCAACTTTCGGGTTCCAATGGGGTGTGTGCAGATTTCTCTCCACACCCGCCTGGCTCTGAGAGGAATAGCAGGTTTTTGTTTGCGTTGATGTTTTGGTGCTCTGGGTTTTTTCCTAGTCTTTGCCGATGTGAAATGTGGCACTCCCCCTGCATTTGCTGTTTCTACATGTGCTGCCTCTCAGGCTGGCTGGTTTGACCCCGTTGGAATTTGCTCCTACTTAATCAATCCACCTTCAAGCTTTCATGGTTTCCTTGGTGGCACAAGCCCATCACACTGATTCCACCATAAAACCATCTCGCCCAGGCCTTCAGGTCGACATGACCATAGTTCTCCTTCTTACCTCCCATCTGGGGCTTAGCATCTGCCCCTCCCAGCACGGGGCTCTCCTAGGAGCATGTTGACCCCATAACCCCATCAGCGTGAAGTAGACACTCAGCACCAGAGACACAGAAAACATCCCAAAGTGCTTATAAATTTGCTGAACTTTTCTTTGTAGTGTAAAATGCTAGACATGTTAACACTTCCTGAATGCTGAAATCTTTCTGCAGTATAGTCCAGTGATTTTCAACTCCTGTGCAGGAGAGAATCTTAGGTATGCTGCAAACATTTTTAAAAGATCAGTAATTAAATTATTTTCATAAGAAGTTCAAAACACAGTATGTTATTCTTTTTAACTCTTTTGGGGGGGAAGGGTCAACATAATTTAAGTGTGCCATAGAAGTTTATAGGTCCAAGTGTTCCGTGAGTTTAAAAAGGCTGAAGAACATTGGTGAAGTCCCTTTGAGGGTACAGAATTCTGCGGCATATGTATATGGACATGCATATGTCCATGTCATCCCAGCAGTCATACAATTCAAACCCATTCAGCTACTCTGTCCCTTTCTCCCAGAGTTCAGGGAGATAGTCAAACCTGGCACCATATTATGGCTCGGTCTTGGTGAGTCCTTCCCATGCACGTTGAGATGCGCTCTGTCTTAATGAGCCCTTCCCAGGCGTGTTGAGATGGTCTCTGTCTTGGTGGGCCCTTCACATGCATGTTGAGATATTCTCTGTCTTGGTGAACCTTTCCCAGGCGTGTTGAGATGGTCTCCGTCTTGGTGGGCCCTTCACATGCGTGTTGAGGTGACTTTCCATTCAGGAAACTTTTCTTGTGATCCCCTTGCATCCATGCGGTCTTGTTTTCCTCATCAGAAGTGTCAGCAGCTGACTCAGGCGGCACCCTCAGCTCTCCTTCCTCTCCCCAGTCCTTACTGCTCCTCTCATCCCAGTTACCTTCCCTCTTGCTCCCACTTCTGGGGGAGTTTTCCCAGGATGTCCCCCACAGATCCGACTCTGGGTTCCACTCCCTGGGATCCTCTGAGGGTTCTAGGGCTGGAATTGTGCTCTCAGCTGCTCTAACCCTTCCTCAGTCACTTATCTCAATCTTAAATTCTGACATTTCCACCCCACCATCTTCCTGTTTATCTCAGTTTATACTTTGCTAAAAACTTTTCGACTTTGACTCAAATGGCATCTGCCTTCTCACAACGTTTTAAATGTGCTCTGTAGAATCTTGGAGTAGATCACTTTTAGAAGCACTAAACTTTATTTTTCAGCCACAAAGCAATAAGTCTGACTCCTATTGTGAAATTGCCTTCCCCATCTGTGCTCGGCAGGCAGGTGGCTGTGTGGAGCCCTGGCCAGCTTCTCCCCATACCCTGGTCTCCCGGGCTGAGACAGAACCAGAGACTGCCCCCCGCCTCTGCCGACCAGCTACAGTGAGGACACCACGGCCTCTGAGTCAGAGCAGGAATGACAATGGACTCCAGTGTCTTCACTCCCATCACAGAGTCTCTTTCCTGAGGTGAGTTTTATTAGCTCACTTCCATCTTTATGGTCACTAAAGATTTCTTGCTGATATTAAACACGGGTCACGTGGGCCGTTCGCTTTTCAGCTTGTCACAGTGAGGGGCTGGGCTTGCTCAGAATCCTCCACATGCACTGAGGCAGGTGGTTCTGGGGTAGGGGGACTAATATAAACATTTCGCTCTTTCTTTTACCCTGATCGAGAAGTGTGATGTGACCTTCATTCAACATTTGTAAATTTCCTGCTGTGTTTTCCGTCCTTCATTCATGTTGTGACAATTGTGGCCCAGGGACAGAAGGACCATTCTCCCAGGGCACACGGCCAACACCTCAGGGAACATCAACTTGGGTGCTGGTACCAATGGTTCTTGTTTAACACAGAAAAGTGCAAACAGAGGCAAGGCCATCAGCAAGTCGTTCAGACCCACCCTGGATCCGAGGCACGAGAAGGCCCCACTGTCCTCCAGCAGAAACAGCCTTGGGTATGAGTTATTGTCCTAGAGAGAAATCAGACTTGGCTCTAACTCCTTTAATGGATATAGTTTTTTAATTCTATTTTATTTCCAAAGAAAATAAAACCATCAATTATAGGGTTCATAAATAAGTTCCCAGAAAAGAATCTGACCGAGAGTCTCGTAATCTGTTACTTCGAGTTTTCATTTTTTTTTCCACAGCTTTATCTGGAAACTGACAAATAGTTGCTGTTAGCCTGATGACATGTTAAAGCCCAGAATAAGTTTCACTGCTCACTGCTACAGTTTCCTTTCACTCAGGAGGTGACCCATTTGTCAAACTGGTGTCCAAGAAAGCACCAAAGCCTAAGACCACGTGCTGTAATGCCCCCTGGGCACGGATCTCAGCCACCCAAGTCCGAGAACCTGAGTAGCTCACGGTGACAGCTGTAAAGATGCTTAACTATGGGCAGCCTGGTCTCTCCCTGAACCTTTCCTTGCTAAGCAAGAACCATCGGTACCAACATCCAAAGCTGGGGAAATATCTATGCAACTTTCTCAGTTAGGATAAATACACAAAGGTACTGCCTACAGTTTCTGAGTTAGAATAAATGCAGAAAGACTCCGCCCCCCAGAATGGAGGTGTCTGGGAGGCTGGGACGCCCAGTCCTGGATGACAGTGCCACACCCCGGGTAAAACTCATGACCCCAAGTGCTTACCTGGTTCTCTTTATACCAAATAGTAAAACTCTTCTGTAATTTTTCCACACATAAAGTAGTGGCTATCATGCACAGCTGTTTTACATAAACTTCTAGAAGTGTTTTATATACAAAAAAATCTCAGGACTTCGTCACAAACTAAAAATTCCAATGATGCATTAATTAAAATACAAACCATTTCTTTGGTTTTTCCCTTTTCCCAGAAGGCGATCTCAGGATGCACATTCTGAAGCCCTTTGTCTGAGCATCCGTGTGCTGTGAGCATCGTGCACTGAGGATGTTTAAAAAAATAATGAATGCGTACATTTGTGAATGCTGAAGATTTTAACTACTAAGCACTTTTTGTAAAGATTTTTCTAAACAAAATGTCTGTGACTGAAATAATGAGAGTCATATGTACCTCTATGCTTTGTAAATAACTTCAATGTCCTGGATTTCTTCTCCCCTAGTACTTGCAAACCAATTCCTTAAGGGAACACCAGGAAATGTGGCAGACATATAAATGATCTCGGTTTACAGATTGTAACCTGGGTATTATATATTTCAGTACCACATGGAAATGACTAGCTTCACAAGTATCACACATTCCACAGTGTCAGCATTCGCATGTATAAAGGGACCAGAACTAACTCTGAAGCTCTGAGAAACTCATGGCTGTTGAGTAAATTTTTTGGCCTGAAAGCAGCCCTGTAGCCAAGAGCAATTTATTGAACCAGAAATCCAGACACCATTTGTTGAACGTTGCCATAAATTCCTACTAAACTAGATATATCTTAAAGGCTTATTTTTGGTAAATTGGCTCATAGTCGTAGGGGTGTGCAAAGAAAATAACACAAAACCACCCCTGGATTCTGAGTTAAGGACAGAGCCCTATTTCTGGTGTCAACATAGACATGGAGATGGTATAGGATTTCTCTGAGATGGTAAGGGCGGAGCTGTAGGGAGAGGTGGTAGATGGCAGAGGAAAGACTCAGGGGCTGCATTAGCAAGGAAGTTTCACCCACACCCTCAGTGAAGTGGACCACGCATAAGTGACATGCACAGAAACTATGGTTACTTGATCATGCAATCAATGTGGGTCAGACATTCAGGCTGGGAACACAGAGAAGGAAGAACCTCAGTTCTCCTTACAGAATTGCAAAAACTTTACAAAGGTAATGCCCATCTCTGAACTGGAAAGCAATCCAAAGTTCTCCATGCAGCTAAGCAGGAAGAGAACATCTCTGGCACAAAAATGTCTTTTTTAGCAAATTTAGGGAAGTGAGGACATTAAATGCTAAGTAGGTAATAATAATATTAATAATAATGATGATATATGTGCAATAAGACATAGGAAAACATACACATTGCCAGATGTTGTGGCTCACACCTCTAATCCCCGCACTCTGGAAGGCCACGGCAGGCGGATCACCAGAGCTCACCAGTTCCAGACCAGTCTGAGCAAGAGCAAGACCCCACCTCTAAAAAAATAGCTGAGCACTGTGGTGGGTGCCTATAATCCCAGCTACATAGGAGGCTGAGGCAAGAGAATTGCTTGAACCCAAGAGTTTGAGGTTGCTGTGAACTATGGTGCCACCATACTCTACCCAGGATGACAAAGTGAGATTCTATTTTTAAACGAAAAAAAGAAAAAGAAAAAGGTACATACCACTGAGAATGACTTATAGGCACTTGACTGTGTGAGATGTTAGGAAGGAAAATGTAAGATAAAGGTGAGAGTGAGACTATGACCCAAAATACCTACTGAAAGTTTTTGAACACTTAGAAATTTGTCTATGTGCTTCCAAATAGCCATCAACAGTGCGGTAGTGTTCCAGAGAGCAAAGACTAATTCTATTGAGCCGGACAGTTATTTCTCCAGGTTATAGAGATGATTCCTTGTGATACAATGAACTATGTCCTCAACAACATCTGTACATTAAGATTGTAAGGAACAATGGTGCCCTTCAATGTCAGTATAAGGCACCACTAAAGCGTGGTTCAGTAAAATAAATTCCATATAGGGTCAAAATGAAGTAGCCTGGGCCTGCCACTCTCTGACCGTCTGGCAGGAGGACTGATGGACGACATACATTTCAGGCAATGTATAGGATGGTCACCATCCTCTGGGCAATTTAAGGGCTGTTTCTTATTCACAGAAAGGAGTTCCCGAGCAGTGTTTAAAGACAGATTCAGGGTTTTCCTCAGAAAGCAATTCCAGGTTGATTATAGCACAGAAAATGCCCAGAGTAATTTTAGCTTAGTGAACTAGACAATCCCACAAAGTTGATCCTGGGCTCAAATACTGGCTACAAGGGAGACTGTGTGTGAGGTTGCCCGCACTGTGCCTTTCCACCAGACCAGCAAACAAGCATTGCAAAGGAGACACACCACCCAGCTCACAACTGAGGGATTGGGCGCACTGCCAGACCCTCTTTAGTTGCTACAGCATAACCGAAGTCTGACACCATGTAAAGAGCAAGAGCAACTCCTGCCCTGCTGGAGAGACCACCTGGAGAAAGGAAAGGGCTAGGATAGACACCAGCTCTTACAGCCTGGTGAATCAGCCATGCACCAGACACGTGAATGATGTCATCCTACAGCCACGTGAATGACACCCAGTGAGATTAGCAGAAGAACTCTCCAGCTGAGCCTGTCCTGATCACAGAACAGTGAGCAACCGGTGATTACTGGGCTCTGCCTCTGAGTTTTGGGCTAGTTTGCCAAATGGCATTACATTACTAAAATAGCTCCACACTTGGAAAAAGTCAAAAACACATGTATTCAAACACCTGCCATGACCCCCCTCCCCCAAAAAGAGATAAAGCATCTAAAATTAAGCATTTTTTTTTCTGATTGACCAAATTGCCCTTGTCCTCCAAGGGCTTCCAGGGAGAACAACAATCATTGGTCATCCTTGCTGTGTGGCACCCTCCATCTGATCTCTGCCCCTGGTGTCAAACGTGTTCTCCGTGTGTGTTTCTGTGTCTTCAAGTGGGGTTCTCTGCCTGGTGTGTCTCAATGATCCCGCCCTACGAGATCACTGGACAATACCCACCCCAATGCAATATGACCTCACCTAACTTGACCAATTACATCTGCAAAGTCCCTAGTTCAAGTAAGATCTCATTCTGAAGCTCATGGTGAACATGAATTTTGAGGAACACTTTTCAAACCAGTGCAATATTCAAATTGCAATGGAAGGTACTTGGGACTTGTCCCATCATGCCACTCCCCACTGGAGCTAGACTATTCACAGAGTTGCTGGGACCTTCTATGAACGGATGAATGGTCATGACCCTCCTTTCAGGATCCGGGTGATTAAGCATTGCCACTCAACCCTGTTATAGGTGTCTTTCTCCATAACTACAATGGGTGTGAGGGGCTGCGGCCTACATGTTGTTGGTCAGTGTATTGTACATAAGTATTTTTGATGTGAAAATGTTTCTGAGAGGTAGAACATAGAACATTTATGAAATCCTCCCTGATAGGCGCGGTTCGTACATTCTCTCATTAGGTGTAACCAGACCCCTCTCAAAGACGAGAAAATGAGGAGGGCCTGCCTGAGGCCACACTCAAATAAACACTGGAATGTTTAATCCCTCTTCATGGGACACGGCCATGTCCCTCCACAGCGCGTCACAAGCAAGAGTCCAAAGTCTCATGAGAGGATCACTGTGGCCACGGGCCATGTTAGTATACTTTCAGAAAAGCTATTGAAGACTGGATTTCCTTTCAAATTATTTTTGGTTATTAGATTGTGCTTCTTTAAAAGCAAAGGGCCACATGGGCACCAGAATTTAAAAGTTATGTACATAAAATATACAAACCTTGAAACTGTTAAGAAAAACTGTTTAGAAGAAATTTAGACCATTTTTTTTCTCATTTATATTTACTGAATTTTTAATGAACATCTTTCCTTCTATAATAGAAAAGAAATAAGCATTAAAAATATAAACTGACCAAATGTGGTAGCTCACACCTATAATCCCAGGACTTTTGGAGGCCAAGGCAGGAGGGCACTGGAGGCCACAGTTTGAGGTCGCAGTGATCTGCCGTGATGCCACTGCACGCTGGCTGGCATCAGACAGTGAAAGAAGGATATGAAAAAAGAGTTTTAATTGAGGCATTTTTAGGTGAGGACTTCAATACTGACTTCACATCTACCAGCCAGGTAATGTTGCAGGAGGTCACCATCCTCTTGGCCCAGATCTATAAATATACATGAAAATAATGCCTACTTCCCAAGATTGTTGAGACTCAGATTAGATGTTGAATGTTCAAGGGCCTCACGCAGTATCAAAAAGACTGTGGCACATGCATGCAGCTCCTGATTTCTTCCTCCCCATGAGAAGCAAGTCAGCTGCCAGGAGGCGTGAGTGGGCTAGTTTTCACGCACCCCCAGTCCCTCACAGCGCTGTCCTCTGCACCTCAGCTGCAAACCCACCTCCCACTGGACTGTCGCTCCCCAGGATCACCCGCATGTTCATCCCAGGCCAGCACCTCCGGAAACAGCTCCCAGCCTGTGGTGGGACTCAGTACCTATATTCTGAATTCAGAAAAGCTACTGAAGAAAATTCCAAAAAGCTATTGAAGGTTAGAATTCATGAATGAAAGAATACGACTCTACAACATGGTTTTGTAAATTTAAAAAAAAAAGGAACACACAAAAAATTTTAAAACATAGGCCTTTTCTTTTGTACGATTTTACAGTTTGGAATCCTGGAAGTGCATTTAAAACGCAACCCTCAGAATTTAGGGAGGGAAGTTTCACAGGACTGATATCTGTTACCTAAAGGGATCGAGATGTTTAAATTAAAAAACAAGAGGGAGGCTCGGTGCCTTTGGCTCAACGGGCTAAAGTGCCAGCCACGTACCTCTGAGCTGGCGGGTTCGAATCCAGCCTGGACCTGCCAATCAACAATGACGGCTGCAACCAAAAAAATGGCCGGGCATTGTGGCGGGTGCCTGTGGTCCCAGCTACTTGGGAGGCGGAGGCAGGAGACTCGCTTGAGCCCAGGAGTTGGAGGTTGCTGTGAGCTGTGATGCCACGGCACTCTATCCAGGCTGTGAGCTGTGATGCCACGGCACTCTATCCAGGGTGACAGCTTGAGGCTCTGTCTAAAAAAAAAAAAAAAAAAATTCTGTTTTACATTGTGTAAAATATATTGAGTAATTGTTTCATTTATAATCAGAAAATATTTTATAAGGGAAAATAACATTTTTCGTATACTTGAATATTAATTTTTCAGGACTGACATTCTTTTATTCTTTTTTTTTCTTTCAGTGAAAGCACGAACAG
>CAUYON010076826.1:0-18474 GCA_963573935.1 Arctocebus calabarensis
GGGCGCCTGTAGTCCCAGCTATTAGGGAGGCTGAGGCAGGAGAATCGCTTGAGCCCAAGAGCTGGAGGTTGCTGTGAGCAGTGTGACGCCACGGCACTCTACCCAGGGCGATAAAGTGAGACTCTGTCTCTACAAAAAAAAAAAAAAAAAAATCCACTGTATGTGATGGAGGCTTTACATCTTTTGTATTAACTTGGATGGAGTTAGAGAACATTCTACTTAGTAAAGTGTCACAGGAATAGAAAAGCAAGAATCCAATGTACTCATTACTACTGTGAAGCTAGTAGACAAACAAATGCACACCCACACAAGAGAAAACCACAAATTAAACTCAAGTATGGGGAAGAGGGAGGGAATTGGTGTGCTTAGGTCTTGCTTTTGCTTAGGTTGGTCTCGAACTCCTGAGCTCATGGGATCCTCCCACCTTCGTCTCCCAGAGTGCTGGGATTACAGGTAGGCACCACTGTGTCCAGCCTGACCAAAAGTATTTTAAATTAGAAAGAGAGGCACAAAATGTTGTATTGCAGAAATTACAAAATGAAAAGCAAAAGCAAAAACAATTCTTTTAAGCAGCAATAAGACCTGGAAATAACAGCCATGAAGTAACTTATCAAGTAGCTTACATCCTTTGGGGAAAAAAGGAAGCCATTCAGTGATATAGAAATTATGAAAGACTGTATTGTCAAAGTTATAGGATCCTTAGTCCCCAGTAACATTTCAAAGTACAAACAACTGCCTCTTTCAAGGAGAACCATAAGTGATTGGCAGCATGAATTAGCCTTCAACTTAAAAGAACAACTTCATGCAGTACTTCAGAAGGGAAATATATGTTATTTAATCACTTTAGATGAATCAGCTGATACTGACTTAGCAAAGGTTTTGTGCTTCATTTGGGTCATAACAAGATTTTCTTCACTAGGGAGAATTACTCCCTTTGGGCACTTGTGGGAACAGAATACAGGGAATAGATATCTTCAACAGCTTTCAAGGTGAATGTCATGAAGTTGGGGATGAATTTGGTAAATTTAGTGAGTGTATGTAAAGACAATGTGCCTTCCATGACAGAAAAATATGAAGAGTTTATTGCAGAGATTAAAAAAAAGTATTAACAGACCCAGATGCTCTCATTTATTTTTATTGTATGTTGGGTCAGCATCATCTCTGTGCCTAAGCTACTATTTTAAGTGACACTGAAACCATTCTTACAAATTGATGAAAGGGGCGGCGCCTGTGGCTTATCGAGTAGGGCTCTGGCCCCATGTACCAAAGGTGGCAGGTTCAAACCTGGCCTCGGTGGAATTGCAAAACAAAAATACCCGGGCGTTGTGGCGTGCGCCTGTAGTCGCAGCTACTTGGGAGGCTGAGGCAAGAGAATCGCCTAAGCCCAGGAGTTGGAGGTTGCTGTGAGCTGTGTGATGCCATAGCACTCTACTGAGGGCGATAAAGTGAGACTCTGTCTCTACAAAACAAACAAACAAACAAACAAAAACCAAATTGATGAAAGGAGTACAAGCCTCCAGAACTCTGTGAAGGAAGAGACCTAGGTAAAATAATAACCAGCCACTATCCCCTCATATGCTTGATAATAGTCACTGACCCCTTGTTTACTTCTCTATGATTTTTTATTTTTTGAGACAGTTTCATTTCGTCAGCCTCAGTAGAGTGCTGTGGCATCATAGCTTACAGCAACCTCAAACTCTTTGGTTCAAGTGATCCTCTTGCCACAGCCTCCTGAGTAACTGGGACTACAGGCACTCGCCACTAGGCCTGGCTGGACTTTTAGAGACAGGGTCTTGTTCTTGCTCAGGCTGATCTCCAACTCCTGAGCTCAAGCAATCCACTGTGTTGGCCTCCCAGAGTTCTAGGATTTCAGGCATGATCCACATGCTCTGCTGTTTCTCTATAATTGTTATGCTAGAGGGCACAGCTGGTAGTTGTAAAGATTCTTAACTTTTCTCCAAAATACCATCACCTGTTCAAAACCTAGGAGTAGTTTTTGAGCTATCTTCCACGTCCTGCAATCCAGTGGATTGACTGACCACCCAGACCAAGAAATTTACTCAACTGGTCCTCAACTCCCACTCAAGGAACTGCATTCCAGTAACTGACCCACCTAGACAGAGGCCCATACCAAAGGAGTGATGGTTCTGCTCTGAAACCAGCCAGTTAGCAAACCTTGATTGCCTAACCAACCGTCTGCCCACCGCACTGTCTTTAAAAGACTGTTCCCCCAATTTTCAGGGAGGCAGATTGGAGAAATCTCTCGCCACTTAATCTCTTGCTGTGCGGAATAAACTTTCTCTGCTATAAACCCTGTTGCCCCTGGACATTGGGTTTCTTTTCTTTTTTTTTTTTTTAAGAGACATAGCTTCAAACTGTTGCCCTAGGTAGAGTGCTGTAGCATCACAGCTCACAGCAACCTCCAGCTCCTGGGCTCCAGTGATTCTTCTGCCTCTGCCTCCTCAGTACCTGGGACCACAGGTGCCCACCACAACACCTGGCCATTTTTTGGTTGCAGCTGTCATTGTTGCTTGGCGGGCCCAGGCTGGATTCGAACCCTCCAGCTCAGGTATATGTGGCTGGCACCCTAGCCGCTTAAGCCACAGGTGCCGAGCCTGGACATTAGGTTTCTCTTGGGCCACTGGCAGATGAACCTTGCTAAGCGGCAACAAGGCTTTGCAACAAGCTATAAGTATTGTTAACTATATTCAGGCAACTCCGATATGACATTGTTTGGTGACATGCTAAAGTTGAAAAATAAGGTATTCATTGTGGATTTGAAGTATCTTTCTAAAGTGTGCTAGCTATCACAGAGACAGGTGTTAGCCAAAATTTTATCTCTGCAAGAATAGTTAAATTTTATGAAGAACAGAGTCAGCAATATAAATTGAGAGATGATTTCTATAGGGATTCAGCATTTCTGTGATATCATCATGACTTGAATATTTCTTTGCAAGGTAAAACTAAGTCTACATAGGATATGTGGCAAAAATCCAAGCATTTTGAAAAAAGCTATCTTTTTTCAAAATACTTCAAAAGGAAATTTTAGGTGAAGAATTTGCCTAGTTAGCAAAGGTCACTGATGAGCAGGATGACATGTGAACCATTTGAAGAATATGCAGCTGTTATAGACCTATTAATTGGAGAATACAATGAAATACACCCCATCTCTAAACTATCCAGGAGTTGTGGCAGGTGCTTGTAGTCCCAAATGCTTGGAAGGCTGAGGCAAGAGGATCACTTGAGCTCAAGAGTTTGAGGTTGCTGTGAGCTATGATGTCACAGCAGTCTACCAGTCTAGGGTTAGGGGTTAGGGTTTAGGGTTAAGTCTACCAAGGGCAACAGTGAGACTGTGTCTCAAATAAATAAATAAAATTTATAAATAAACCCTCTCACAGATGAGCAGATGAGTTACAGAGTGGTGAAATAGTTCATGAGGTCACTGAAAGATTATGCTAAAATTGTACGATTGTTAAAAAATACTTTCTATTCACATATCTTCATGAGAGAAGTATGCTCCCTTACTCCACTGATTTATGGCTTGTTCAGAACTAACTTCCCCAAAAGTTGTGGCTTAAAACAATAATCTACCATTTCTCCTGATTCTGTGGGTTTGCTGGGGCTCAGCTGAAGTTTCTTCTGTTGGTCTTACTTGGGGTTTCTTCATCTGCATTGAACTGAGAGTTAGCTGAGTCTGAAGTATGTAAGATAGTCTCTTATCTTTAAGGATTTCCCTTCACATGACTTCTAATCATTCTGTAGCCCAGTCTGAAACTCCACTATCCCAGGTGGGTCCTAAGACAGAGAAAGTGGAAGCTATCAGCTTTTCTTAAGATTCAGGCTTGAGGGCGGTGCCTGTGGCTCAAAGGAGTAGGGTGCTGGCCCCATGTGCTGGAGGTGGCAGGTTCAAACCCAGCCCCGACCAAAAACTGCAAAAAAAAAAAAAAAAGAAAAAATAGATTCAGGCTTGAAAGTCTCACAACACCAATTCCACATTCTGTTGGTCAAAGCAAGGCCATTCCAGGGGCAAAGGGGTAGAAAATACACTTTTTTTTTGAGGCAGAGCCTCAAGCTGTCACCTTGGATAGAGTGCCGTGGCATTACAGCTCACAGCAACCTCCAATTCCTGGGCTCAAGCGATTCTCCTGCCTCTGCCTCCCAAGTAGCTGGGACTACAGGCACCTGCCACAACGCCCAGCCATTTTTTGGTTGCAGCCGTCATTGTTGTTTGGAGGGCCTAGGGCTGGATTCAAACCGCCAGCTCAGGTGTACGTGGCTGGCGCCTTAGCCTGTTGAGCTACAGGCGCCGAGCCGAAAATACACTTTTTGATGGGTGAAGAAGCACATATATTCAGGGAAAGGAGGAATTGATGGTAGTCATGATGACGATAACCGTATTACTTGCTTTGTCAATTGACCTGACATTCAATCTTTTGGTGTGTTTTTGTAATGTGACTGAATGAGAGGTTAAGGACCAAAAATGAGAGATTATTCAGAGATGTGAATGAAAGGAATGGAGTACAGGTTCTGTGTGGGCAATGTGGCCTTTATTCCACTCAGGTATGAGCTAGCTGAGTCCGAGAAAGGAGCCAGCATGTAGGTTAAGGTGGATGGAAATATAAAAGTTCAGAGAGGGCTGGGTGCCTGTAGCTCCATGGTTAGGGTGCTGGCCACATGCTCTGGGGCTGGTGGGTTCAAACCCGGCCTGGGCCTGCTAAACAAAATAAAAAAATATCTGGGCATTGTGGTGCGCACCTATAGTCCCAAGTACTAGGGAGGCTGAGGCAAGACAATTGCCAAGAGTTTGAGGTTGATGTGAGCTATGATGTCATAGCACTCCAGTGAGGGCGACATAGTGAGACTCTGTCTCAATGGAAAAAAAAAAAAAAAGTTTGGAGGGGGGCAGCACCTGTGGCTCAAAGGAGTAGGAGCCGGCCCCATATGCTGGAAGTGGCAGGTTCAAACCCTGCCCTGGCCAAAAACCGCAAAAAGCAAACAAACAAAAAAACCCAATAGTTTCTCTTTCTCTCTCTCCTCTCTCCCTCTTTCTCCCCCCTTCTCTTTCTTTCTCTCTCTCTCTTCTCTCCTCCTTAGTGCTGCTGTGCAGCAACCCCCACCAATAAAAACCTTTCATACAAAAAAAAAAAAAAAAAAAGAGTTTGAAGGGGTAGGGATTGGCATGCATTACTTCCTGGGTGAGATGTTCTATTTGGGTGGGTTCCTACATTTGGCCCTATCACTGAATCTCTTTTGTTTTTCATTAGAACAGGCCATTTCCCACATCAAGAAGATACATGGACAGACCCTATCATGATCATGCCAGGAGCATAGTCAAAGCAGCTCATCTGTAGCCATTTACATGTCAAATAAAGGAGAAACAAATATTTGTTGTTGTAATATAATGTTTGTTAGGCAATAATGTATTGATAACTGACTAATACAGAGGTAGAGCTAGGATTTGAACTTAGGCAATATAGTTTGAGGTTATAGGTTTTTAGTCACTATACTATTCACTTCACCTGGAAGGAGTATTTCATCTTTGGATTCAGAAAACTTTTTTTTTTTTTTTTTTTTTTTTGAGACAGAGCCTCAAGCTGTCACCCTGGATAGAGTTGCTGTGGCATCACAGCTCACAGCAACCTCCAATTCCTGGGCTCAAGCGAGTCTCCTGCCTCCGCCTCCCAAGTAGCTGGGACTACAGGCGCCCGCCACAATGCCCGGCCATTTTTTTGGTTGTAGCCATCATTGTTGTTTGGCGGGCCCGGGCTGGATTCGAACCCACCAGCTCAGGTGTACGTGGCTGGTGCCTTAGCCCGTTGAGCCACAGGCGCCGAGCCAGGATTCAGAAAATCTTGATGAATCTGAGACAAATTGGGAGTACCAGGGAATTTCTAAAGGAGACATTCTGTAAAAGTGAAGAGGTAGGGGCTATAGCAAGATGTTTACCTAATCTATGCAACCTGTTCCTCACACTTACTGCATCTTAACTCTCACCCTAATTAAAGGAGTTTTTTTTTGTTTTTGTTTTTGAGACAGAGTCTCACTGTGTCACCCTAGGTAGAGTGTCATGGCATCATAGCTCACAGCAACCTCAAACTCTTAGGTTCAAGTGATCCTCTTGCCTCAGACTCCCAAATGGCTGGAACTGCAGGTGCCTGCCACAATGCCCAGCTAGTTTTTTTCTATTTTTAGCAGAGACGGGGTCTGGGTTGTGCTCATCCTGGTCTCCAACTCCTGCACTCAAGCAATCCACCTGCTTCAGACTTCCAAAGTGCTACGATAACAGGAATGAGCCACCTTAAAGGAGGCTTTTAATTCCTACTCTCATTATTTACCACTTTTAACATTTTGAGAAACAGACAGGTGTGGTGGCTCATGCCTGTGATACCAGCACTCTGGGAGGCCGAGGCAGGCACATTGCTCGATCTCACGAGTTGGAGACCAGCCTGAGCTAGAGTAAGACCTCATCTCTAAAAAACAGCTGGGTGTTGTGGCGGGTGCCTGTAGTCCCAGCTACTTGGGAGGCTAAAGCAAGAGAATCACTCGAGCCCAAGAGTTTGAGGTTGCTGTGAGCTATGATGCCATGACATTCAACTCCAGGATGACTGAGTGAGACTGTATCTCCAGGAAATTTTTTTTTTTTTTTTTGAGAAACAGGCTGGGCACAGTGGTTCACACCTGTAATCCTAGCACTTTGGGAGGCTGAGGCAGGTGGATTGCTTGAGCTCAGGTGTTGGAGAGTAGCTTGAGCAAAGTAAGACCCCTCTTTCTGCTAAAAATAGAGAAATTAGCTGGTGGTTGTGGTGGGCACCTATACTCCCAGCTACTTGGGAAACTGAGGATTGCTTGAGCCTAGGAATTTGAGGTTGCTGTGAGTTGTAGGATGTCATGACACTCTATCCAGGGCAAATGACACTCTGTCTCAAAAGAAAAAATAATAAATAATCAAAATAGGGTCAGTGCCAGTGGCTCAGTGGGTAGGGCGCTGGACATATACACCCAGGCTGGTGGGTTTGAACCTGGCCCGGGCCTGCTAAACAACAACAATGATAATTGCAACAAAAAAATAGCCGGGCATTGTGGTGGGCGCCTGTAGTCCCAGCTACTTGGGAGGCTGAGGCAAGAGAATTGATTGAGCCCAGCTATTGGAGGTTGCTGTGATCTGTGAAGCCACAGCACTCTACCCAGAGCAACATAATGAGACCATGTCTCAAAAAATAAATAAATAAATAAATAAATAAAATGAAATAAAAATTTGAAAAACAGAATTTTAAAATTAGATTTCTCTGTAAGGAAGAAATATAGCTCATCCCAAAACAACATTGAAAAGCTTTTTACTAATATTAAAGATGGGGTGGTGCCTGTGACTCCGTGGATAAGGCGCTGGCCCTATATACCGAGGGTGGCAGGTTCAAACCCAGCCCCAGCCAAACTGCAACAAAAAAATAGCCAGGCGTTGTGGCGGGCGCCTGTAGTCACACCTATTCAGGAGGCTGAGGCAAGAGAATCACTTAAACCCAGGAATTGGAGGTTGCTGTGAGTTGTGACACCACAGCACTCTACCATAGGCGATAAGGTGAAACTCTGTCTCTAAAACAAAAAAACAAAACAAAACAAAAAACCATCAATGCCAACTGCAACAAAAAATAGCCAGGCATTGTGGCGGATGCCTGTGGTCCCAGCTCTTGGAAGGCTGAGCCAAATCACTTAAGCCCAAGAGTTGGAGGTTGCTGTGAACTGTGATGCCACGGCACTCTACCAAGGGTGATAGACTGAGACTCTGTCTCAAAAATAAATAAATAAATAGGCTCAGCGCCTGTGGCTCAAGCAGCTAAGGGGCCAGCCACGTACACCTGAGCTGGCGGGTTCAAATCCAGCCCGGGCCCACCAATGACAGGTGCAATAAAAAAAATAAAAAATAAAAATAATAATAAAGATGGAAATAAACAGAACTGGTAAATGTTTAATTTTTTTTCTTTGGTAAATGTTTAATTTTAAATATTAAAAGATTCCTATATAGCAGCAGCTCTCAACCTGTGGGTCATGACCCACAGGAACTGTATTAAAGGGCCACAGCATTAGGAAGGTTGAGAACCACTGCTATACAGCAATTCCATGGTCAAATGTCAGTTCTCAGGCAGCGCCTGTGGCTCAAAGGAGTAGGTCCCTGGCCCCATATGCCAGAGGTGGCGGGTTCAAACCCAGCCCCGGCCAAAAAAAAACCTCTCAGTTCTCATGTTACCTGACCTGTCAGCATATGAGACAATGTGTGCGCCTCATCCATTAACCACACTTCCTTCATGTGGTTTCTGAGATGCTGCAGTCTTGGATTTTCTCCTTCCCTGACTGTTCCCTCTCAGTCTCTTCACCAGTGGCTCTTTGTACTCTTGCTCTGTCAGTGGTGAAGTGTCCTAGAGCTGTTTGCTCAGTTATTTTCTCTACTTTATCTACACTCACTCTTCTGATGAATCCATTTGTTTTCTAAATACTTTATATACTTCTATTTATCAACAACTCTAAAGTTTGTCTGCATTGAAAATCTCTCTCTCGCTCAGCACCTGTAGCTCAATGGCTAGGGCACCAGCCACATACACCAAAGGTGGCGGGTTTGAGCCCAGGCCGGGCCTGCCAAACAACAGTGACAACTACAACCAAAAAATAGCCGGGCGTTGTGGCGGACGCCTGTAGTCCTAGCTACTTGGGAGGCTGAGACTATAGAATCGTGTAAGCCCAAGAGTTGGAGGTTGCTGTGAGCTGTGACGCCACGACCCTCTACCCAGGGCAACATAGTGAGATTCTGTCTCAAAAATTAAACAAATAAATAAATAAAATCTCTCTCCTTAACTCCAGACATACTTGTCCAATTGTTTATTTGACCTCTGCATTCAGAGGTCAAATAGACATCTCAAAATTTCCACTCCAAACTAAACTTCTGATTTCCTCTCAGAGCTGACTTCCTTTTGCTCTGCTCTGGCTTTTTTCATCTTAGTTGATAGCAACTTCATTCTTTGAGGAGTTGCTTAGGCCCAATACCTGGAGTCATCTGTATTCCTATCTTTCATACTCCACTTTCACTCCATCAGGAAATTCTGTTGACTCTGCCTTCCAAATACAGTCACTGGTGCATAATGATGTTTTAGTTAACTATAAAGGACCATATGTATGACAGTCTCATAAGATTACAGTACCATATTTTTCTATGTTTAAATATAGCAATACTTAGCACTATATTACAATGGCCTATAATATTCAGTACAGTAACATGCTGTGCAGGTGTATAGCCTAGAAGCAATAGGCTATACCATATAGCCTAGATATATAGTAGGCTACACTATCTAGTTTTATGTAAATGCATGCACTCTATGATGGTCACATAATAATGAAAACGCCTAATCATGCAGTTCTTAGAATGTGTTCCTGCTCTTAAGTGACACATGACTGTATATCCATAATATTCTCACTTATCATCACTTCCTTATGGCCACTCTGGCCCTAGCTCTTGTCATCTCTCACTTTTTTATTACAATTGCCTTTATGGATGTTTTTGCTCATAATAGACTGATCTCTTAAAATGTCAGATTATGCCACTTCTCTGTAGTACTGACTTTTCCGTCTTACAGAGAAAGTCAAAGTTTTTAGTTTAACTTTTTTTTTTAGAGACAGTCTTACTATGTCGCCCTCGTTAGAGTACTGTGACATCACAGCTCACAGCAACCTCAAACTCTTGCACTTAAGTGATTCTCTTGCCTCCCAAACAGCTGGGACTATAGGCGCCCGCCACAATGCCTGGCTATTTGTTGGTTGCAGTTGTGGTTGTTGTTTAGCTGGGCCAGGGCAGCCTTGAGCCTGCCAACCTCCGTGTATGTGACTGGCGCCCTACTCAGTGAGCTATGGCGCTGAGCCTTTAATTTAACTTCTAAGACCTCTATACACTGGATGTTTGTGTACCTTCAAAAGTCCTATGTTGAACTCCTAATCCTCAATACAATGGTATTATGAAGTGGGACTTCTGGGAGGTGATTAGGTAATGAGGGTAGAGCCCTCATAGATGGGATTAATACCTGTGTAAAAGAGACCCCAGAGGTCTCCCTTCTCTTTTTGCAATGTGAGGACAGTGAGAAGGTGGTCATCCATGAATCAGGAAGCAGATTCTCACTATATACCTAATTTGCTAGCACCTTGGTCTTAGACTTCTCAACCCCTAGAACCGAGGAAATAAATCTGTTGTTTATAAGTCTACGGTAGTTTGTTACAACAGCCCAAACTAAGACAGAAAATTGGCAGTGACAAATACTTTATAATGTGACAGTAGCTATGAAACTAGGTAATGGACATAACTGAAAGAGTTTTGCGGTGCATGCTAGGAAAAGGCTAGATTGCCATGAAGAGATTTTTAAAGGTGATTTTGCTGAAGACTCAAGAAAAAACATGAGAGCTGTAGAGAAAGCCTCAATCTTTTTTTTTTTTGTAGAGACAGAGTCTCACTCGATTGTCCTCGGTAGAGTGCCATGGCATCACCCAGCTCACAGCAACCTCCAACTCCTGGGCTTAGGCGATTCTCTTGCCTCAGCCTCCTGAGTAGCTGGGACCACAGGCGCCCACCACAACGCCCGGCTATTTTTTTGTTGCAGTTCGTCCGGGGCTGGGTTTGAGCCCACCACCCTGGTACATGGGGCCAGCGCCCTACTCACTGAGCCACAGGTGCCACCCAAGCCTCAGTCTTCTTAGAGAATACATAAATAATCATAAAAGGAAAGTTGGTAGAAATATGGACAGTAAAGACTGTTGGGGGGCAGGGTTCCCAGCTCCCCGAACCCAGTTGACATGGTTTGATTACTCGGCTGAGCTAGAGCGTGCAACCAGCGCACAGCAGTAATTGAAAGTAATAATGAATGGAAACTGGAAATAAAACTGGAGCACACAGGCAGAGTGAATAGAGACTAAAGTAATTTGTACAAGTTTCTATGCAACAAAGAGAAATTTTAGGAAGAACAAAGGGAGCGTTTAGAGCACTTTGGAAGTGGGTCCCTCTCATGATGGACAAAAGGTAAGACAAGATGCAAAGGCTTGAAGGGGTATAAATACCCTTTGTTTGAAATTGGTTGCAAGTCTGTATGATAGAGTCAAATGGAGGAACCCGCCCAAATAGATTCAACCCACCCAAATTGGATGCCCCTCGTAGGAAAGGTGAATGGGCCAACATCCACCCCCAGGACAGGGAATGTGCCAACCACTACCCTTCCGACCTTTAAAACCCCCATCCTCGTCAACCCATGGGCTGACTTCCTTCTTGAGCTCAGCTCACCTGCACCAGGTGGAAATAAAGGCCGATGTTACCCACACAGAACCTGGACTCCATTTCATTTTGTTCACGTTTTTTGTTTGTTTTTGAGACAGAGTCTCACTTTGTTGCCCTGGGTAAAGTGCTGTGGCATCACAGTTCACAGCACCCTCAAACTCTTGAGTTTAAGTGATTCTCTTGTCTTAGCCTCCCAAGTAGCTGGGACTACAGGTGCCCACCACAGTGTTTGCCTTTTTTTTTTTTTTTTTTTTAAGAGAGACCAGGTCTCACTCTTGCTCAGGCTGGTCTCGAACCTGTGAGCTCAGGCAATCCACCTGCCTTGGCCTCCCAGAGTGCTAGGATTACAGATGTGAGCCACCATGCTTTTCGTTCATGTTTCAGAATAATCTTTTTGTTTTGAGACAGAGCCTCAAGCTGTCGTCCTGGTTAGAGTGCTGTGGTATCACAGCTTACAGCAACCTCCAACTCCTAGACTTAAGTGACTCTCTTGCCTCAGCCTCCCAAGTAAGCCGGGACTACAGGCGCCCGCCACAACGCCCGGCTATTTCTCGGTTGTAGTTGTCATCGTTGTTTGGCAGGCCCAGGCTGGATTCCAACCTGCCACCTCTGGTGCAGAGCCAGAATAATCTTTTTTTTTTGTGGAGACAGAGTCTCACTCTATCGCACTCGCTGGAGTGCTGTGGAGTCACAGCTCACAGCAACCTCCAGCTCTTGGGCTCAAGCGATTCTCTTGCCTCAGCCTCCCAAGTAGCTGGGACTACAGGCGCCTGCCACGGCGCCCGGCTAATTTTAGATGCAGTTCGGCGGGGCCGGGTTTGAACCTGCAGCCCTCGGTATATGGGGTCGGCGCCCTACTCGCTGAGCCACAAGCGCTGCCCCAGAATAATCTTTTATGTTCAGTCTTTGACCTCACTTTCATTGGCCTCTCTGAATGTCCAGGTATTATTGCCCTTTTCCATTGGTCATTGATTATTTGGGTTCTTTCATACCTACATTCTTTTTTTTGCGGTTTTTGGTCGGGGCTGGGTTTGAACCCGCACCTCCGGTATATGCAGCGCCTTACTCCTTTGAGCCACAGGTGCCGCCCCCATACTTACATTCTTATGGGCCCTCCAGACTTCCTGGTTCAGCAAGCCAGGTATTCTTCCCATTCCCCTTGAAGTTCCTTTCTTAGTGTCCCTTCTCAAGGCCATTCTGATGAGGTCTTAGCCCGAAACGAGGAACATGTTATTGGAAACTGAAAGAAAGGACATCATCTTTATAAAGTGGCTGAACTGTGTTCATGTTCTAGTGTTTCATGGAAGGTAGAACTTGTGACTGATGAAACTGGGTACTTAGTTGAAGCAATTCTAAGCAAAGTGTTTAAGATAAGAGTTGGCTGCTCCTGACTGCTTATAATAAAATGCAAGAGAGAAATGACTTAAAGACAGACTTTTTAAGCAAAAATAGAGCAGAACGTAAAGATTTGGGCAATTCTCAGCAAAAAATGAGAAGGCTTAGGGTATGGCCATTGACCATTAATTATAGATGTGAACCATAAACTGAATTAGCCACAAGAGCAAGGAAACTGCCAGTTTGAACTGAAGAGGAGGAAAAAGATGGGAATGGATGAAGGAAAGCTGTTCGACTTGTTGAATTTGACAAATAGAACCAGGGAGCTAGTCAGTTGCAAATGTACTCTATTCTTCACGATTAGGAAAGAATGACTCTGAAAGATAAAGCCATTCAGAGTCAGGAAGCATGCCTCCTAGAGGCACCTGTAGCTCAGTAGGTAGGGCAGCGGCCACATACACCAGAGCTGGCGGGTTTGAACCAGCCCAGGCCAGCTAAAACACTAATGACAATTGCAACAAAAAAATAGCCAGGCGTGGTGGTAGGCACCTGTGGTCCCAGCTACTTGAGAGGCTAGGGGGAGAATCGCTTAAGCCCAAAAGTTTGAGGTTGCTGTGAGCTGTGCTGTCACAGCTCTCTACCTAGGGTGACATTATGAGAAACTGTCTCAAAAAAAAAAAAAAATGCCTCCTTAGTTTCAAAAGGGAGCATTATCCCCTTCGTTTCAATTGGCCAGATAGCCTCTTCCCCGAACTGTGGGGGTAGGACTGCAGCCCCAGTAAGGGTGGTAGGTGGAACTTCTGACCCAACATGCTTAGAAGGCAGAGCATCAAGTTGAAGATTTTTCTTGAGCTTTAAGATCTTATGGACCAGTCGGGCTCAGTGGCTCATACCTATAATCCTGGGACTCTGGGAGGCCGAGGCAGGTGGATTGCTTGAGCTCAGGACTTTGAGATCAGCCTGAGCAAGAGTGAGACCCTGCCTCTAAAAATAGCCAGGCATTGTGGTGGGCACCTGTAGTCCCAGCTAGTTGAGAGGCTGAGGCAAAAGGATCTCTGGAGCCCAGGAGTTTGAGGTTGCTGTGAATTATGATGCTACAGCACTCTACTGAGGGTGACAAAATGAGCCTCTGTCTCAAAACAAGATAAAATGGATCTCATGAAGCTTGCTATGTTAGGTTTTGGACTTGCTGGGAATCTGGCACCTCCGCCTTTCCTATTTCTCTCTTCTGGAATGAGAATGTGTATGCTAAGCTTGTTCCACCATTGTATTTGGGGGAAGCACATAACTTACTTGGGTTCACAAGTTCACAGCTAGTGAGGAATTGATTCAGGATAAATTATACCTCGAGTCTCACTCTTTTTTTTTTTTTTTTTAGGCAGAGTCTTACTCTTTCACCGTGGGCTGGCTAGAGTGTCATGGCGTCGTCATAGCTCACAGCAACCTTGAATTCCTGGTCTCAAACAATCCACCCGCCTCAGCGTCCCAGAGTGTTAGGATTACAGGCGTGAGCCACTGCACCCAGCCCCCTCATATCTTATTGATACCTTGGACTTTGGACTTTAGAGGAGATGCTGGATTGAGTAAAGACTCTTGCGGCTGTTGTGATGGAATTAATGTGAGAAGGATATAAATGGGGGTGACAGTCTAGAATGGAATGTTATGTATTGAATGTTTGTGTGCCTTTAAAATTCACATGTTGATATTCTACCCCTTCATGTCACCACTTCATGTGATTATGATCGGAAATTGTTCGTGCAGTAGGTCCTTGGTCTGGGAGATTTGAAGAATGAAACCAGGGACTACAAAGATCCGTGATAGGATAGGAATTTATTAGATAGAATGAAATAGAGAAGGAAGGAAAGGCACCCACGGGAGTCTTTTGTCTAGGAGCTTTTATGCTGTTTTTGGAGAGTTACACTTGGCCAGGACTTTGCAAACTTCAATGTTTGGTGACTGTTTGAGGGTATTTGACAAATCAATGCAGTTCTTCCTGCTCTGGGAAAAAGCTGTATCGGGTATTGAGAGTGCAGTTTGGAGAGAAAATCTGTGTAGGCCTGGAAAATAGGAGTTGTCGTCCAGCTGCGAGTGGGAGAAACCCTGTATCATTATGGTATTAAAAGGTGGAGCCTCGGCGCCTGTGGCTCAACGGGCTAAGGCGCCAGCCACGTACACCTGAGCTGGCAGGTTCGAATCCAGCCCGGGTCCGCCAAACAACAATGACGACTGCAGCCAAAAAATGGCCGGGCGTTGTGGCGGGCGCCTGTAGTCCTAGCTACTTGGGAGTGGAGGCAGGAGACTCGCTTGAGCCCAGGAATTGGAGGTTCCTGTGAGCTGTGATGCCACAGCACTCTATCCAGGGTGACAGCTTGAGGCTCTGTTTAAAAAAAAAAAAAAAAAAAAAGAAATGGGATAAGTGCCCTTATAAGAGTCACAGGAGAGTGGTTGGCACCCGTGGCTCAGCGAGTAGGGTGCTGGCCCCATATACTGAAGGTGGCGGGTTCAAACCCGGCCTCTGCCAAACTGCAAAAACAAAAAAATAGCTTGGTGCTGTGGCAGGTGCCTGTAGTCTCAGCTACTCAGGAGGCTGAGGCAAGAGAATCGCCTAAGCCCAGGAGTTGGAGGTTGCTGTGAGCTGTATGATGCCACAGCACTCTACAGAGCGCAATAAAATGAGACTCTGTCTCTACAAAAAAAAAAAAAAGTCACAGGGGAGCTTACTTCTCTACCCTCCTTTTGACCATGTAAGGCAGTGGTTCTCAACCTTCCTAATGCCGAGGCCCTTTAATACAGTTTCTGAGAACCGCTGATGTAAGGATACAACAAGGAGTCAGCAGTCTGCAACCCTGAAGAGGGCTCTCACCAGAACCCAACCGTGTTGGCAACCTGATCTTAGACCTCTGGCCTCCTGAACTGTGAGAAATAAATGCTGTTATTTATAAGTCAGCCAGTTTATGGTATTTTGTTATATCAGTCCTAGCTAACTAAAATAAAGACTCTATATGATCTCTCAAAAGCCAGAGAGCACCTCATCTTACATTTTAAGTGCAAGCATAGGTCTGGACACATAGTAGGTGCATATGTAGTTTCTGAATAAAAGTAGACTTAAGGAAATTATTTAAACTCCAAGTCCTATGTAATGTGAGAAATGTTTCAAAATAGTTTGGTGTTTTTAAGTTGGATATTCAGCAAGATGTGTTCATATTGTTTACAAAAGCTAGGAGGGAATAAATAGGAAGAGGAGTTTGTCCTACCTCACCAAATTCTTTGTATTCTTCTGTTCCCAGGACTGGGTTGAATGAATTCAGCAGCCCTCAGCTACACTTTAATGGCATGTGACCACATCTGGCTTCTCTGAGCTCACACAGCTGTTCTGTCAACTCCCTGCGGGTTTAGGTCCCCTCCTCTTCTAGGAAATTGCACTGCCTATTGGCAATTAGCCCTAATGAAGCAGCAGGAGTTTCCTGAGGGGAATGCATTGCTGACAAGTATAATTACTATTAGCAGCTGTGGGGCCTCTGGCTCCATGAAAGTAACCCATCCACCTGTCAGAGTGTGCGGCAGGACTGCTAAAGCTGTACCTAGCAGCCGGTCCAGCACTCTAAGCCAGGCCACTGTGTGATGAAAACAAGAGACTGGCATTTGGAAGCCAATAGAGAATATTTACTTCAAATGTTCAAATTTTTGCAACCCAGCTGCATGTGTTGTGGAGCCACAGCAAATCAGCAATTAACATTTTTCAGTTCAATGTGATCATTGTCTCTTTCAAGCATCCATAATGCCTGCCTAAACTTAGAAAAGAGTGGGTGTCCCCACAGGGATGCAAGAGATTCTAGTTATGTTTATTTTTATCAAAAAAGAAAGAAAAGCTTTTCTAATATTTAATAACTGATTGACATTGGTTTCTTTACTGGGTCAGTGTATGAAACCTTTACGTTCCACTTCTGGGGGGGAGGATTTAGAGTCCTACAGTGAGGAAGGGTTTATAATGACTCCCTTTTGATGATATATTTCTATAGTAGATCATATATGGCTTCAAATGCTTTTCTACTCCTCACAGGTGGAGTCTAATTGTCATCCCACTTGAATCTTGGCTGGTCTTAGTGACTTCCTTGCCCAACAGAGAATGGCAGAAGTGACACTATGCCATTTATGGGCTTACCCTATCAAAAAACTAATGGCTTCTGCATTGTCCTTTTAAAATTTGAAGGCAGCCATGCTGTGAGGAAGCCCAAGCTAGCCAAATGGCGGAGCTTTCTGGAGAAAGAGATGTCTGGATAGCCCCACTGCTCTATCCACAGATAATCAAGTCATCCCAGCTGAGGCCCCAGAAATCATGGAGCAGAGATGACTTATTCCCACTGTGTACTGTCCAAATTCTTTTTTTTTTTTTTTTGAGACTCACTTTGTCGCCCTCAGTAGAGTGCCCTGGCGTCATAGCTCACAATAACCTTAAACTCTTGGGCTCAAGTGATTCTCTTGCCTCAGCCTACCCAGTAGCTGGGGCTACAGGTGCCCACTACAATGCCCAGGTATTTTTAGAGACGGGGTCTCCCTCTGGCTTAGGCTGGTCTGGAACCTGTGAGCTCAAGCAGTCCACCCACCTTGGCCTTCCAGAGTGCTGGGATTACAGGCATGAGCCATGGCACCTGGTTCTTCATAGGGTTTTAAAACCATGTGTGAATATACCTCTAAGCATTGTTTAGTTTTCCTTGGTTAGAAAAGTAGAAAATTGGATTCGTACTGTATGTATTCTTCAGGGACTTGGGGCTCTCACTGAATTCTGTGTCTTTGACACTTATGGGGAGCATGTGGCTACATTCATCTAGTGCTGTTGTACAGCATTCCAGTGTATGAATATGCCTCAGTCTAATTATCTTTTTACTGGTGGTGAAGAGTTGATTGTTTTCAGTGTTTTACTTTCAGGAACAAGGCTGCTGTGAGCACTTTTTCTACATCTCCTGGTACATAGAGAGCAAGAAACTCTCTAAGTTATACACCCAGAGATTAGATTACTAGGATACAGATATGTCCATGTTCAACTTTACTTTTCTAAAAATCAGTGGGCTTCTACATTGTTACTATCTGACTTTTCAATTTTGCCAGTCTAGTGGGTTGTAATTTACATTCTCCTGAATACTACCAAGGTTCAGCATCTTTTAAAATGTTTATCTCTTTTTTTTTTTTTTTTTTTTTGCGATTTTTGGCGGGAGCTGGGTTTGAACTCGCCACCTCCAGCATATGGGGCCTGCGCTCTACTCCTTGGAGCCACAGGCGCCACCTGTATATATCTCTTTGTCAACAGCACACTGTCTTAAATATCTTAGTAATTAAATAAGCCTGGCTATCTCACAGTGTTGCAGGAAGATGAGGCCCAATGGAGAGAAAGAGCACCCAAATACTGTGTTTAAAAGAGGACGGGCTTGGGCCAGACGTGGTGGCTCATGCCTGTAATCCCAGCATTTGGGAGGCCAAGGCGGGTGGATTGCCTGAGCTCATAGGTTAGGGACCAGCCTGAGCAAGGGCGATACCCTGTCTCTAAAAATAGCTGGGCAGTTGTGGTGGGTGCCTGTAGTCCCAGCTACTTGGGAGGCTGAGGCAAGAGAATCATTCGAGCCCAAGAGTTTGAGGTTGCTGTGAGCTGTGATATTACAGCATTCTATGGAGTGAGACAAAGTGAGACTCTGTCTCAAAAACAAAAAAAAACAAAAAAAAAACGCTTGACACTTGTAGCTCAAGCAGCTAGGGTGCCAGCTACTAAGATGGAGCTGGAAGATTTGAATCCAGCCCTGGCCTGCCAAACAACAATGACAACTACAACCAAAAATAGCTGGGCATTG